>JAMAKC010000077.1:0-95976 GCA_023628735.1 Trichoderma sp. PF4103 | reverse complement strand
ATAAGTATTATATTAATTAAGTATAATTAGTATATATAGTATAGTAATATATATAAAATTAATTAAGAATATATTAAAAATATATTAAAATCTTATAGTATTATAAAAATTATTAGTATTAAAGATAGTATATTAAAAAAAGAAAGGATAAATAATTAATATATTAAAAAGGTATTTAACTTTAGTATAAAAGCTAATATAACCTATACTTTATTTTTTAAAATTTTTAGCTAATTAAATTATAAAAAGTATAGGTTATATAAGGTTTTTTATTATAGTAAAAAATTTAGAAAAGTAGAGTATAGGTTATGTTAGACCAGGGTGCATGGGTCATCTAAGGTAGCACCTTGTGCCATATCGTCCTGTCTTCAGTTGGCAACTCGATACCGCCATTATTGCATCTATTGTTCTCTTCACTACTTTTTACCTCTTTGGGAGATTGCTAACAAATTTATGTTCAATAGCGTGTTGATCGCGTTCATTCTCGCTTCTGTTCCCCATGCAACAGGAGACTTCAAGGAAGGCTTGTCGAGAGACGATTCTTCCACCATTACAGACCTGGAATCCCGTCCTGCACTTCAAGACATGACAGTCTGCGAAATCAGTGCAGTCGCTTGTGTAGCACAGACACAGAACTCGGAATCAATTCGGTGAAAGAACCAGGAGCCCTTGCCCTGGCTCAAACGCTATTCTGCAGATGTCCAACGTTCCGTGCCCGACGATCCCGCTGCATCGGCTTCGCCTCTGGGATACTGCATCGCTTGGTCCGTCTTGCGCTGACGAGCAACGGGTTGCATGAACGGCGAAGATTAGCCTTGATTGACAGCTGGCTTCGACAACATGACACTATCTACCGAGTGGGCATCAATCTGCCTGGGGTTGCTTGGCAGTGGCTTGTCAAAGTGCGGTCTACGAAGCCTGTTATGTCTCATCAGCCTCGAACGCCTCGTTGCGTCGTCCCGTTGAAGCCGGCCTTGGTTAAGCTGCTGGATATGTTCATAATCAGACAAAGGTGACTTGACGTCTTCCCGGTCTACCTCTATCCAGGTAACTCGATTCACAGCGGCACCGAGCGGATCACCGACCCGCTCGAAACCGGATACTCTTCCCTATAGCCGCCTTTCCGGCCGCTTCCAGATGGCGGCGTCGTTTTACTTGCCGCCAGCCTGGAACCAATCGGTTATTTCTGCACTAAAGTGACCATTCTGTCTCGAAGGGGTTCGAGTCTCGACTTGATGATCTCGGGGAACTTCGTAGGACACAGACGCGCCGCCTGATATGGTCCCCAAGCGGTCCTGGCTCGAGTACCCCAGGCACGAGAGCATTGACCGCTTCGAGACTACTGATTGCGCTGGTTAAGGCCGACCGCAGTGCGGCCGATGGACGAGGAGGGCGGAGGTCGCGAATCACTACATATACATTAGGGAAGCAGCTACGGATCGGGGCAGCCGCCGGTTAGCATAAGGTGAATCCTACTGCGTCTCCGCACCCGCCTCCTCCTGCATGATTACGAAGATTATTCCCGAAGCAATCGCCGCTGAAGAAGACGATGTCCAATCTTTATCCTTGTTTCTTGGGGTTGAGTGAATCCAGGAACCGTATCAGAACCGCTAGCGTTTTCCACAGAGCGGCCGTCGTCTGTCTGAACCACCATCATCATTGGTCAAGCGTCTCCTTGGGCGATGACATTTTTCCCGCCCAATGGAGGTGGAACCCGCGTTTCTCTGCCTTGACGATACGGCGTCTTGAGTAGGGAGACGATGCTCGTGGTGCGTGGCTCACCTCACTGAGACACAATGGCAACTGCTTACTGCCCTCGTACAGCTCGAAACCACCTCCGCCATTCGCCTTTTGCCTTCCCTTGCCCATCTGCAAGACTACCTGCAGTAGTCGTATGGAGAAAAGGTCCGGCTCCATCTATTTGGGGGGATCGCCCCAGACCACATGCCGCAGTGGCTAATGCATGGTGATAGCAGCTCGCCTAGGCGTTGACGGAAGCTTTTCCGCTGGCATTCAGCTGTACTAGTATGTACTGACGTGTGGTCTCAGAATCGTCCAGCATTCGCGCCCTCCCCAGGTCTCAGTTCAAGCCACAGAAGGGCAACAATTGGAAACACGATAGCATCTCCGTGTGCTCGCTTTCTTTCGTTCAAGGGAAATATGGGGACTGTACGAGATATTTACTAACAACTCGCATGGCATCAATAGTTGCTGCCAACTCCTCGTCGATACACCCCCTCTCAACGCCCCTCTTGTCTCCTGTTGACAACTCCACTTTCTCCCTCTTCCAAACAGTCTGACACGCACTCAACAATCACGATAGTAGTAGTATATCCTCTTTGTATGTATAAGTAAGTACTACATATCTCTCATAGAGACGACATACACATACTCGTATACGCAAGCATGCCCGTCACCGTACCCAGAACCCCCAACGTCTGCGCTTCCCAAATTGCAAGGAGGACAATGCCAAGGACCGAAAACCTGCCTTGGCGAGTACATGCCCCGTTGACCTCTTTTTGCCTCCTCCGCAAGTGAGGCTGAAGCTGAAAGCAGCTCCAAGCCCACAGCTAATCAAATCAGACACTCACCTGCGCCTCTCTCGGCTCTGCATACACGCACTTCCTTGACAGCTCAGCAATTCTGTTCCCCCCCGCCCTCAATAGCCCACGGCACTAAGACCCTGATCTGCAATGTTCTCCGTCCAATACGCTCTTCTACCCCCCCCGACTTTCAATGTCCATGGAGTTCTCGCGAAACCCGCTGCCTACGGGCCTTGTAGTACTGCAGCAAGTACAGGTCAGTATTGAAGTCACGGCCATTGCTCATGCTGTCTGACTTCGAGCACTTTGGTGTGGTCAAGATAAGCATTTCCCACGCCCCCCAACAACCAACAACAGACGACCAAGTCATCGGCCAACACTCGTTACCAGTATGGCTTAGAGTACGAATGGAGGTCCTCCTCGCCTCCACTCTTTTCCCCCTCCTGTCGAAACTAGAAGCCAGGCGCCAAAAAAGGTAACCAGGCCTGGAGTGGAAACGGCATGGGCTGCGCGCACCAATATAGCCTCTAGACGAGGGCCGCGCTTGAAGCCCCCTAATCGAGCTACCAGTACGCGGCACTTGAACCTTGTCTGGACACGACTTACTATTACTGGTGTATCTGGATTTCTACCTGAATACCTGCTTTTCTCTCTTTAGCAGTTGACTAGTATTAACTTAAACAAGAAATGTCACCCCCACAAAGTGGCTGGTAGTCCCAAGCACTATAGTCTTGCTTCTAGCCTCTCCATCTCTGGCAGGACTGAGACAGCAATCTCGTTCCTTGTTCTGCTTTCTCTTTGACCGGTCTGAAACCTTGAGGCCAATGCCAAAAGCGGCGCGAGCTGGTGAAAAAGAGCGGAAAGGGGAACTGGCACGCTGGGACTTGTGCCTCCCGGGTCAGTCCATTCACGCCATGTCGCAAAGCTTTCGCGCGGACCGAGCTAGATGAAGCCTTGGTTCGTGTAGTTTGTTGGAGTGGAAGCTGGTCTGGGCCTGGTAGAAGAGGAGACGATGCCCTGCGATGAGAGGCGGTGGAAGTCGCAGTACCTACTGTACCTAGTCCATGAGATCTGCGCCTTTCAGCCGCAGTCCCCCACGTTTTGGACGTTTCACGAGAGGCGGATAGAGACACAAGCCGGGGTTGGTAATAGGCTAAAAGGAAATGGTTTGTGGAAAGTGTCTAATTTTCGTGAGTCTCGTAGTTCCTCTATAGGTAGGTAGAGAAGATTGTCTATGTATCCGTAGAAAAGCAAAGTCTATGAACAAGTACATGAAAAAGAAAAAGAGCAGACAATTCGTACAAAACAAGCATTGACCAGGAGAGGATGTTTTATACAGCAATAAGAAATATGCAGCGCGTATCGCAAAAACAAAACAAATACCAGCAATATATCCGTCTAACAGTTCTGTCCGCTCGCCGGCCGAGTAAACCTCCCTCGTGGTATCTCCCAAGACATAACTAAAAGAACGAGTGGAAAATAGTAGTAGTAGAGCCAAAAAAGTGAAAATAAAAAAAGGACCAAGTAAAGTAGACAAGCATGCCAAACCAAAAATCAGCGTTCCAATCCTGGACCGCCAGAATCCAATGTATTCCGCTGATGCATCGTCTTTGTTCTCCGTCCCGTTGCTGTTTGTGCGCCCCAAGGTTGAAATGCATGTGCGAGACCCAAACGCCGATGGATGTTTCAAAGTGTCGGTACCCCAGGCGGGAACCTGAGCACCTCTTCCGTAATCTCGTGAAGCAGACATAGCACAGCAATCGATTTGCCCTGCTTGTTGCCTCTCTTCGCCCACCGTCACCGCTCCGACTTGCTTCGGCTCTTGTTGAGCTGGCTGCGTTGATCCCAGCCGAAACAGCTCATCATGTTCGAATTTTCCCTCCTTTTTTATGATGCCACGTTGAAGGAACCGGCTCCACCACGTACTTTTGGTCTTGTCCAACGCAACCCTGCTTCGTGGCTGTTGCAGTGCGACAAAATGATGAATTTGGGTCTGCATGCCCACTGCTGCGATGCAGTCGACAGCCAAACTTGGGTCGCCATTTGTCCAATATCCTTTCCCGCCCCCTTTCCAGATTCACGCTGATTGGCTGCTGCTGCAGCCAAGGTTGTGCCTTGGTCAGCATGCAGACTGGCAACGGGAGGTCGCTACAGAGAGTTGCAGTCGTCGTCGAGTATATGTCTGCCCGCTGGGGAGGCTGTGGTGGCCCAACCTTCCATGAGTTTCGGTCGTCTCAAGGTCGTGATTTCGGATGCGTCGGTGCTGATTCATCGATGAATGCCGGGGTTGGCGTGGCTATCAGCCATCTCTGGAGGGTAATATAAAGAATACGCGGCATTCCACTGCGGGTTGCGCTGTTGCAGCGGCGTGTGAGGCGAGCCGCTGTGCGCAGCATGAGGCGGCGGTTGCTGCTGGTGCTGCTGGGCATACGCGTGAAGCGGCGGCGGCGGTGGCGGCTGCTGCTGCTGTTGTTGTTGTTGTTGGTGCTGGTGCTGCGAGTGCGAGTGCGAGTGCGAGTGCTGGTGCTGGTGCTGAGGGTGCTGCGGGTGCGGGTGCTGGTGCTGGTGCTGATGTTGTTGATGTTGGTGCTGTGAGTGCTGGTGTTGGTGCTGAGGCTGAGGCGGGTGTTGCTGCATATACGTTTGTGGCAAACTATGCAGGGTTGAGGTGTTGAGTCTGAGCCCACCTGGACGACGAGAAGTAGCTCAAGTCAGCCCATGTCGTGTCTACGCGTGGCATAAAGGGGGAGGAGAAGTGCATACTGTTGTGGTCGATCTCGTCATAGTCCTGCTTGATGTCCTTGAGCGTGGCCGGCATCATGGCGGGAGGGACACTGGTGGGGATGTAGGCCGCATTGTACTCCTCACCATGGGCCGGAGACGAGGGGCTGGGGATGTTGCCGAGGACCGGGTTCGGCGGGACGGACGGCTGCCACGGCTCGCCGCCGGCGCTCGTCATGTGGCCATACGACTGCTGCGCGTAGTCGTTGATTTGGTTGAAGTCACTCGAGGGCAGGGGCGACACCCTCGGGCTCGGCACAGCACCGCTACCAGAACTGAGATTGTCGTCGTAGACTGATGGACCTGGCGTTAGCGGTCCATAGTAGAGATCATGAGCGTTGTTGGCCATGGTACTTGGCGTACCTGCGGAATTCGAGGAGTAGGACGAGTCCGTGGCGGTGTAGCCCATGTGTTCTCGCAGTCGGGCAATCTCCTGCTCGAGGAACTTATTCCGCCGGAGAAGCTCCTGGACTTTTCTATCACGGCTCTGGACGCCCTTGAGCTCGGCAAGCTCACGCTCCAGACGCTCAATGTGCTCCTTGGTCCTGGCCCTGATGGCCCTCTGAGCCTCACGGTCGTTGGCTCGCTTGCGTGCCAGCTGTGAGGGCGTCAGGGTCGATACACTTCTTGTGCCTATGCGGATGGAACAGTCAGTCGGTTGTCCTCGTGACAGAGGAGGGCCATAGAGCAGCAAGAGAGGAATGTGCACAACTCACCCTTTCGCTTGGAAGGCTTTGTGGGCTCTCCGGATGATGATCGCGGCATGTTGCACTCGATCTTGTGTAAGAGGGACATGCAAAGCTCGGTAGCAGGCCGCGGTCAAAGCAGCTTGGGTTCGAAAGAGGGCAGAAAAGCCGTAAAAGGCCGTGGAATCAGTCAAGTGGGGGAGCCTCCGTAATAAATAGTGTATCAATTCCTTCTTCGCCCCAGAAGACCAGCAGCAGCAGAGAGTTGATGAGGCAGCTCGTCGTGGGTCGCGCTACGAAAAAAAGAGACGGGGGGTCCCGCTTCGTTTTCGTTGACGGTGGTTGATTGACTCAGGCGTCAACAAATAGAAACACCAGTGAGATAAGGCTGTAGATGCGCGAGATGCCCTGACCGAGTCCAATCGAACACGGGGGTTGCCACTCCCAGAAGGAAAGGAACCGCAACACGGAGCGAGTTGAGGCAGTGAGAAGGACCACGACAGCCTCCGTGGACAAGGCTTGAGAGGCTCTTCTGAGACGATGAGCAAGTCAGAAGCGGTAGAGAAGTCTATGCTCTGGCTCAGACTCGATGAAAGGATCCAGAACGGGGATTTTTCTTTTGAAGTGGACAGGAAAAAAACAGATCTGATGCCGCAAGGTACCAAGATGAATAAATACTATCATACCGGCACACACCTCTCTTGAACATCCTTTCAGCAGGCAAAAGATGGTGTGGACCCTCAGTCTTAGCACAAACAACAGGGACCACGGGTTTAACACAGAGACGTACTGGGTGGAGCCGGGTGTGTCTGCAGACAAGGCACCAGGCCATGAAGTTGGAGGCGACCAGGGGGGCTCGATGGGTGTGGGCATATCCGAAGTCCGTCCACACAAGCGGACGACCGGGGCTTGCAGACTCTGCAACACAAAGCTGTGGCGCGGCGTACATAATCAACTAGCCCTGGCAGCACTGTATGGTATGGTGACGATACAGTAGAGTTGTCGAGGAGGCGGCAAGGTGAGAGGCGTACCGAGATGGTAACTGACCGGTCCTATGCTGTCGTGGTTGCGGCATGGGCCAGTCTGCGGGGTGAAGAATTTGAGACGAATCGACGCCACTGCAGGTTGGTATGGATGTACATACAGTACAGTATGCAGTACGGAGGCCAGAGGCGTCGAGCTGCTTCGGACCGCTTTTGCCTTAGTGCCAGAGACCGAGGAAAAACGCGTGCAAGTAATGGCACGTCTACCATGTAGACGCCGCTGCTGGGGATGCAAGCAAGCAAGAAAGGCGAGCCGTGGGCGTTGGGGAGGCGCTGCGCTGGCCGGGGAGTGGAAGCCAGGCTGGGTTGCAGGTGAGCATTGGCACTGCCAGGGAGTCGGGCAAGGGCATTGAATGCCGACACATACGTCCAACAGCAACACCGTTGTTCTGGACATGTAAGTGAGCTCCGTCTTGATATATCTTGACCGGCCTACATACCTCCTGTTGTCTCTTCAGTCTCGCCTGTATGTACGCATCTTCAGCTAGTATCACATACTGGCTTCTCCAGCGCGGCAAGGGAGGAGGCGGCGGAGGGAGACTGGAGACAAGAGAGGGGCCTGCAGGCCGATCTTGTTTCTGTGACTGACACTATCGTCTGGCAAGGCGCTGGCGCTGGGCTTGGTCTGATGGAGCTGGCGAGCACGTTTCCGCGTGGGCGCCGCCGGCCACAACGGCTGTCCGTCCTGACGGCCGTCGCTGACAAGACGGCAGTCGCCTGCTAGGTTGGTTCAGGCATAGTCGAACCCGTCGCCAGTGGCTTGTGTCGACGTCTGTTACCAGAGGCGTACTGCACTGTAGTGCCGATGTGCACTCAACTTTCAGTTCTTGTAGGAAAATTCGATGTCGCAACCAACCCGTACGGTGCAAGCACGCACAGTACTTCTGCTTCGCAGATGGACTGGATGTTGCGATCTGTCTTTGGAGGGGCTGCTGCAGCCCAGTTAGCAGCTTTCCTAGCCCCTGCTTGAAAGAGAAGAAGGCGAGAGACTTGTCGTGGGTCGGGTCGATGATGGAACGCCTACAAGGTATTTGATGGTTGTCCCCCCTGCTACAGAGTTAGTTTGTATCCCAGACAGACCGGCAGCCAGGGAGAGGAGCCTCATCTCACCATTTGACAGACAGCCTTCCAGAACGCTGACAGATCGTTATGAAGAGCTGATGTATATTGTCTTGGGACTGAGAGAAGAGCAATTCGACAGGCGTAGGAAGTCGACTGCTCAGAAGACTCGATGCCGGCGGTCAATGTGCTCTTCGTCGCTGTCCGGACGCGTCTCGCTGCGTTGGTATCGATCATGCCTCCGTCTCTCCCTCACCTCGTCTGGCCTCTGCTGCCCCAGCTCCCCTCCCGCGGCCGCCTTGGGTGACTTCCAACAGCCAGGGACCTGCTGTGGATCGCCAAACGTCGACGGTGTGCCATTGCAGTGGAGGCCGCAGACGCAGCTAGAGCAGCGGTGGTGTGCGCCTCTCTGGCTGTCGCTGTGCTGGTGGTGTCTGGTACGATCTGGTCGACTGGGCTGACTATCGTCTAGCTGGAATAGGGGCCGGGAGAACTTGTCCAGCTGAGATTGAAGGCTTGGAAGGCAATGGCGTTGTTGACGGACCAAATGGTACGGATTGCGAGATTGAAGTATGGAAGTCCAGGGTGCTACTGAAGACGAAATTCGCCCATTGGAGCTCCATGGACATGGATGGAAGGCACCAAACCTCAGCCGAGTATCTACAGTGCCCTGTGCTTGGCTTCTAGCGGTGATGGTGCGCTGCAGATTTAGTGCCTTCAGCGCAGAGCCCTCCACTGTGTTATCGATGTGGACACCCACCCAGCTACTGAGGGCTGCTACGGCCACGCTAGAGAGCCACTGACCGCCCTCGCTAGCTCCAGCAAGCGAACTTCAAAACTACACGCACCTACACCTCACGCACGAGAAAGGACGAGGACAGTGTTGAAGACCTTGGGCGATTCCCAACAAGGATATACAGATTAGATCGCGGTGCATCACAGTAAGTTCGTGTCTACCATACTGCTTCTAGTAGCATCCAGTAGCTTCTCTACTAGACAGAGAGTTTCCAGGATGAGATGGGCAGACAGGAACAGAAAACGGTATGCCGGACGAAAGAATCCAACTTCCCCAGTTTATACCTGATTCAAGGCGAGACGTCATCCGCAGCGATGATGTAATTTGCCCATGCTGTCCCTCCCCCTTCTCAACGTCACGGCACTTCAAAATCTGCAGCAAGGTGTGATCCAAACCCTCTTCACTTCTCCTGCCCATCCATCCCTCGCAACACCGCGCCTTGCCTCGTGTCCCTCCCACCTGCAGCACCGTGCATGTTCGCCACGACAGTCAGCAACTCTACGGCACCTCCGTCCATCAGCTCCATCGAAAAGAAGTTGCGTGTACAGTTCCCTCTCCCTGCTCTTCCCAGGCCTTCCGGCAGCCTGGCCAAGCCCCGAGGCCCCGAGCTCGCGGCATCTCAAATCACGTACCCAGAACGTCGCCGTCTCGCTCGCATCACGAAGCGGCAGCCAGCGATGACCAACTTGTTTGCCTGTCAAAACGGCCCTAGCACCCAACCATTACCGGATGGGCCGCAACTCCCGACATCCGGCACTCGCACAGCAAGGGCAAGGAAGTGGATTGAGGAGGCAGATGTGGAAGCTTTCTCACCTTTCTAGAACCCCCAGCGGCTGCTCTGTCATCAACCTCCCAAGCTTCGACGACTTCGCATATAGCGCAACAGCCAATCTTTCATCTGGCAACCAAACAGTCTCGAACCGCGTGCTGTGATCCGGCGGACTGGATTTGGTGGCTTTACGCTCTACACCGGCCGAAACGTGCAACGGGCTGCCCGCCGCCCCCCCCCCCCCCCCCGGCCTCCCATGTCATCATCCCGCAGACCTTTTTTGGTTCAGCGGATATCAGCATTATGGGTGATGCGCGCGCCATCGGATCAAGTGCTGATATTACCTGCTTCCTCGGGGTTGTCTTGTCCCGTTGACGCCTCTTCAACTAGTTGGACTTCACTAGTCCCGTTGTCCTGCAAACAAACACACGCAGGAGGAGAGAGGAGGCTTCGTGCTAACGCTGATGGTGGCGCGTGGCGACTGTCCAGGCGACGCCATCAACTCCACTGGCGGGATGAAAGGCCTGGGTGATGCTCGTGGCAGAGGGAGGCTAGACACAAGGTTGCTAGGTTGTCTTGCTGGCCCTTTATCTGCGCGGCTGCTACGGATGCGAACAGATTGCTTCATCACCGCTGACTGAGCTCGGTCCGCTGTGTCTTGCCTCTAGTGACGGCGATGCTTCATCTGAGGCGCAGCAGCATCTCACTTGTCGGTGGAGATACAGAAATGAGACGATGGTTGAGGGTGAAGCGACAGCCTGGATGATACCTCGAGCAAAACAGCAGAGGAAGAAAATGCGACGGTCAGTCAGCCTCTAGCATTCGACTCGGACAACCGACCCCCGGCATATCCCGCCATCCTTTGCACACGCTTGAGCAAAGGGAGGCCGTCTTAGGCTTGGTCCATTGTTGATGCTGCCAAACGCCATTGACCAGCCAGGTCTCGAGAAATGCATCTGCCTAAACTGCCACTAAGTGCCCCTGGAATCTGCAACATGACCTGGGCACCCGGAGGTTGGCGGCCGGATGGACTTGCGCGGGGGACGGTTGAAGCTTCGACAGTACGCACGCATCCAAAATGCTCATCAAATTCCAGATGTCTAGCACCAACAAGGGGAAACACTTCCTGGAAGAGGAGAAGACTTTCCCCTTTTACCCCAATCTAGCTATTTATTCCCCCACCGAAGCCTGGAGAGTTGTGTATATCTGTCTGTCGCACAGTCTTTCCGCCCAGTGCAACAGCTGTGAGTATCTCGTCTTCATACCTTGCCCTTTGCCTTCATGGAGATAGTGCTCCTTTTTTTCGTCGATCTGCGGCTTTCCCATTTCCGTCCTCAGGCATTTCCCAACTCCAGACTTGATGGTCAACATGGTCATTAATGACAGCAGTTTAGCGTGCACCTCCATCACGACTCTGCTCCGGGCTCTTGGTCTGCATCTCGGTCCGTCGACGAGAATGTACGGAGAAGCACACGAAGAAGGGAATAGAACGAGACTAGAAGCCGTCGAAGAACGAGGGGGTGCGCCACCCTTGCAGCCAAAGCGACTGTGGCGGCCTGTCTGCTGGCTCTAGCGACGCCTTTTTCTGGAACATGCTTCCCTGGCCTTTCTTCATCGGACATCTGCTCCGTGGGCTAGACAAGGTCGTTCCTGGCAGCCATTCGACATCAGCACCAGCAGGGGCCTGCAGCCCAAAGAGCGGAGACGCAAATGCCAGAGAGCGATCATGGTGTCCACCGCTGGTGCCGCCTGTATGCCCGACGGCAGAGACGACAAGGTTCTTCTTGGATTAAGCTGCTGACCGCACGAAGAACGAGTCCGCCCTAGACCTGTACTGTACGTATGTACACGTACGTGTTCTTACACACGCCTCTGAGAGAAGTTTCCATAGAGTGCATAAAGGGAGAAGGATCCATGAGCGCCATGACGCCCATCCCTGGCCGCCCCGGGGCACGGCATTTATATGCCACAGAGCCGCCTGGGAGACGGTCGAGATTGGTACAATGCTACCTTACGGTCCATCCCAGCAAAGCTGCCGGGGGGGAGCTCTGGACTCGGCGATGCGAAGAATTGCGAGGCATAGCAAGTCCAACGCCGAGCCCCGATCATGATGCCGCTGTCACTATCGGGGCGCTGGCTTCCTGGCTGGCATAGGCAGCACGGACGACAGTCTTCAGCAATTGTCCGTCCGTCTCCTTTTCTGTTCTCTGAGTCTTGTCACACGAGCTAGGCACCTTACACCGGTAACAAATGCTACTAGTAAATAGCCGAACAGATCTGCCGTCTGGATACGGGAGCGTAAAGGTACATGTATGTCGGGACGTAGCCGAGAGGGCCGCTGACAGGCGGTGGATATCCTGCACGTTGAGCTACTAACGGTGATGCGCGCTGTTGCGCACTCCGCTGGAGCAAATGACATCTGATGCCAGTTTGACACGAACACGGCTGTCTTACTGCTTGTCGTCAGGCCGTGGGGCTTGGGTGAGGAGCCCTCGGTGATGCGTCCTCGAGATTCTATTCTACTAGACACCTACCGGACGTATGCCATTTCCTGATTCTCTTTGTCTGCCCGCATTTTTCGGCATCGCGACGTGAACCCTTCAACGGAATGTCACCGTCAGCCGCGGCGCTTCCGACTGGGTATCTTGTGGCGGTGCCCGAGCCCCAATTGCTCCTTTCCAATGGTATCAGTAGGCAAACTTCTCGGCGATATACTATTGGATTCGAAGCAATGTGACACATGACGGGGGTTCAATCGGGCATTTACTGCGTCGGGCTAAGCTAGCCATTGGCAGGATATGTGAAGATGGTGAGGCTACCTTAAGGCCGCGAGGCTGTGAGCAAGTGGCGAATGCTCACAATGGCTCAGTCGGGCATCTGTTTTGTGGCTTTCGATGGCAATAAATACAGACGGGCTGGAGTCTTACAAACTCAATGCATGGAATTAATGATTGCCTCCTATTACGATTTTGCATCAATTCCCAAAGGGGGTGGTGCGAGTGCAATCTCCAGCTCAGCCTGACGATGCCTTGAGGGCCCCCTACGGTCTGTCCCGACAACCACCTTGTTTGCTCTGCGAGATGCGGCTTTGACAGAGACACGTTCTGAAGCATACCTACTAAGACCATCGCAAGGCTGCGACGATTTCATGCTCATCTAACCGGTCCTCCGTGTAGGAGGGTGTGATAGAACGTCTACCGGATGGACAAGGTCTTGCGTCTGCTCCCTTGCATGAGGTATGCCACCTTTTCAGCCCGGGACAAACAAACAGTAAGTGCCATCAAGGAAACACTATTGCCTGTGCGCGCGTAACTTCGTGACCCTACGTGCGACGCCTCTCGTGGAATTTTCAGCTTACATCCATCTTACAGGGCGCATCTCATCCAACCAGAACCCGGTGACAAGGAGCAAGAGGTTGCAGACGTGCATCAATCTCGCCCATCCATCTTGCCAAGGCTGAGCGAGTCCTCGACAAAAAACAATTGAGCAATGCTTTGGTACGCCAGCCACACCGGCGCCCAGAGAAAACAAGGGCAAATAGATTCTCCAGGCTGGCCTCTTCTTACGTGTCACATGTAATAGCCCCTTCATCACCTAATTGACGATGAGGAAAAATTTTCTCATCTCTTTGCCTCCTTTTTTTTACACTCTGAGCAAGGCTCTGATATGCACCCCCCGTTGGGGCGGGATATTGTCTGCATTCATGCGCTCAGCTCAACTGTCCGCCATTTGCGGATGAAAGGGAGACACACGGACGCCTGTTGTCGTCATTCTGGCCCTCTGAGGCCTGGAGACACGGCAAGTTCCGCATTGACAGGCCTTTGGCGGAGAGGCAAAGAGTACGAGTACAGTACACGGTATATTGTGACGTGTTGTCTTTGACTTTTTGTGCTGCGCCTTCGCGTTTCTTCTTGCGTTCTTCCCGGGCTTCCATTCTCCATCTGCCCGGATTCGGAATGAAATTACGAGATTGGCGAGGTGGCAGGTACTTGTGAGTATCTCAAGCCAAGTTTGGGCTGGAGACGTCATTGGATTGTGTAGGGGCGGTACCTAAGAGTACATTCATCGGACCGCTTGTTCGCCTCCCTGAAGAACAATGTGTGAGGAAATGCTGATTAGTACTGAGGAGCAAGGGGGAGAGACGTTCCTGTATTCTCCATTCTTTTCTCGTCATTCTCCAGGCATCTCTGTTAGATCCCTAGCCGCTCCTCATGCGGCCCAGGGTGCACTCGACGGTGCCTGTAGCAAGATGTACATATTGGGACTTGAACGGCCAGAGCCCTACCTGTACCTTGTTCGATACGCCGCGTTACGAAGCGCTGCAACTGCAGTTGCAGATGCACAGGACGATGACGCGCTCTCGCTCACAAACCTAGTCGTAACCCTGTCTCGCCCTTTTGCTATATTGGCAGTATTGGATCGTGTGAGTTATTGCCTTTTCTTTTCTTCTAGTCACACTTTACGGGAATTGAGTTCTTAGGAGGCCAATGATTCCATTGAAGGTTTGGCGTTGCCTCTTTATCAAGTAAAGAAGTGACACTGATTCCCCTACATGGACCTGCACAGTATAAGGTACCAGCAAAAAATGGAGCCCTTTTGGCCCCGAAATATTCGACAGAGGCCCGCTCATCAAGCTTTTTTCAAAAACGGGCATGTCTCGCCGGGTTTATTAATTTTCAGCCTTCAGTGTTGTATTTGCTTGTTGGCCCTTGTTTGTTACTAACGATCGTTCATAACGGTCCGTAGGTTTTTTAGCTTGCTTCTACAGAAGATGGATGGATCGATAGGACGTTGGGATGGGGAAGCGAGTTGGTGGCAGAATAGACGCTGCTTGGCTGGCTGTGGTCCTGACCGCCGGCTGTCAAGTTCCGGCCCCATTTGGCTCGTTTGGACTTCCGGTTCCTGGTCCCTCTCCTCCTCCTCCACCCACCTCCACCCATTCATTCACTGTCCACGCTGATGTTACAAGATACTTGTACATCGTATCTTGGTGATCTCATTGTGGCAGCCTTCTTTTTGCCTTCTTACGTGTATCTTTTGGTTGCCTTCTGCTTTGATGATGGCGAGGCTGCTTCGCCTGATTCTCGTTCGGGTGTATGTAGGTGACCAGGCTGCCAAGAGTGATACGTGACTGACGTGTATCACGATGTGTGCTGCAGCTGTCATTCATCCGGCCCGTCTCAGCCTCATCTGACCCGTTCTGGAGTGCAATCTCAATATAGCTCTCTAGACTCATATGTGTAAGCATGCGTATGTAATACGATGCCTGCCCTTGATGATATTCTCGCTTCCCGGGTCCCCCTTGGCAGAACCAATTTGATCGCCGTCAGGGCATTGCGACGAATCTCGTCCGCATGTCCGTCCAAGCGTCGTCGGGGAAAAAGGAAAAAGGAAAGAAAAAAGAACCCCTGCCCTTCCCCCTCCCCGTCAGGCATCGTCCAGACAGAGCGGTCGGTGAAGGGAGGTCTCGTCGTGAGCAGATTGTTAAAGGGCAGGCCTTTGTAGCTCCATGTACAGTCGTAGTAGAGATTCGGATCTGCAGCAGGCCACTTTTTGGAACCCCCCCGTCCCTTCGCTCTTCGCTGCACGAATGGCGTTGCGTTGATCAAACGGCTCAGTTTTCACATGCATGCCTCGCTCCCGTTTCGTTGCCATTGCCAGTTTCATTGGCCGTATCATAGAACTCGCGCACTTTTTCTACGCTGATTGTCTATTCAACCACCAGTCAATCATCTTGCTGTATCTGCCCAGCTGGGCACCCCCCCTGGCCGCATGGCAGCACTTCACGTGCTCAACACTTGACAGCTTCCAGTTGCGTTGAACTGATGGGTTACCTCATGTACGTCCATACAGATTGTATACGTACGTTGTCATACACATCATCAATGTTGTCTGGCCCTTGCATCTTCTCATCTCTCAAAAGTCGATCTTCGGACAAATTTGCCCTCTCTTGGCACCGTGCCCCCCACAGCCATTCGTCCAACGGCATAGCTGATCCCTCGCCGTAATTGGCAAAGAGTGATCATCTCCGCTTCAATGGCTTTCGCCTAGGAAGGAAGACCAGGGGGGGCGTGTGAAGAGCGAGCATGAGTGCTTCTGACGAGTCATTATTCGTGGTGTTGCGACTTTCGACAGTGGTTTGGGTTGTGGTTGTAAGTATCAACCCTGTCGTTTCTCGAGCACTATTACACAGGCTTTGCAAAGGAGCCGTGATCTCTGTTGCTCGTAAGTGACGCAAGACGCAAATGGTCAGCGGTCAACTCACGAAGCGATGTAGCGAATCCATGGCAAAGCATGGTATGTGTATGACAATATGTAGAGGCGGCCATTAACTCGTTAGGTTCAACGGGCCCCATCATTATCGTGAGAGTATGAGAGCTCTCGATCAATGGGCTCAAGATATTCTAGACTCCATAGCTCTATCCGTCGGCTGCTCCCGTCTTTTGGATTGCTTCTTCCACATCTATAGCTCGCTGACTGTTCTACTGTCGTACATCATGACTCGTGATTCGTTAGATTCAGCTGTGAACCCGATTGAGCATCTTGGGGTTCCGCCTCTGTCTGAGCATGTGCCTGAGCCTTCGCCTTGGCCTGCACCTCGGACGAAATCTCAGGGTTCTCGTCCCTGACGGCTTCCACAAGCTCCTCCATGCCGCCCACCGTCGTCGGCCCACTCATACCATCCGGGGGAAGGGCCCATTTGGGGAGCGGGCTCGTGTATGCCCAGCTCCCGTCGGCGTCCTCATATCGCAGGCTGTGAAGCCACAGCGACAGCTCGTGGCTCCCCGGGTCTGAGTAGAGCGGTGTCTGGCAAATGTCACATAGCTCGCCCGTCATCTTCTCAGCTCGCTTCTTCTCGTACCTGTCCACCATTTCGTCGTAGTATACAACAGCCTCGGCCACGTCTTCCTTGCCCATGCGGTTTAGACGGCTGATGATGTCCTCGTCGGTGTTGTGCGATCCATCGGCGTCCGCCTGGCCAAGGTTCAGGCCCCAGACCCGCTGGTTGGCGTAGATGGGGTCGTTTTGGATAGGGTGTCCAAGATATTGCAGGTGTACCCGGAGCTGGTGTGTCCTACCCGTCACCGGCAGACATCGAACGATGGAGTAGCCCTTCTTCTTCAACCATGGCGTGCGCTGCTCATCCCTGGCACGTTCTTCCTCGTTCGCGGGCGTGGATGGTCGCCCATCCTCACCCAGCACAGCCGGCTCATCAGCTTCCCCGTCAGGCGGTGGGTAGTACGCCAGTCGCTTGAAGACGGTCCTCGCCGACTTGCCATTAGCGCGGACACGATTCAGTCCCAGCTTGGGGGAGATTTGCAGTATCGGCTGGTCGCAGACAACTTCGCCGTCCGGGAAGTGGCCGACAACACGGGCCAAGTACTCCTTTCTCACCGTGCGCCCCCTGATCTTGATGGCCATGGCCTCTGCGGCCTTGACACTCTTGGCGATGAACATGATGCCGCTGGTCAGGCGATCCAACCGATTGCACGGGTATGGCATGAAGTCCCTGCCCCTCTCTGCAATCATGATTTCAATGACCGAGTTGAAGTTGTACCGACCAGCAGGATGCACCGGGACGCCCGAAGGCTTGTTGATGACAATGATGTCGTCGTCCTCGTGGATGATGCCTATAGGCTCGGCGGTGACGGGGGGCTCATGGCGATGTAACGTGTGCGATATCAGGTCCCCATTGCGAACAATGTAGTCTGGGCCAACCACCCGGCCGTTGACATAGATGTCGCCCCTCACCATGGAGTTGCGGTAGTACTCGACAGGCCGGTCTCGAAACTCAGATTCGAAGATGTCTATAAGCGACCGCCCACGCCACCTCTCCTTGCAGTACGTGTTGTACGTGAAGTGGTACGGTTGCACGCGGCGTAGGTCGTCCTCAAAGACGTACGGCCGCGGCCAGATGTCGCCCGCGGGCGTGATGAGGACGGCGTTGGGGTCGGGTACCACGGACCGGTCCCTGGGACTGGGTTTCTTCTGCTTCTTCTTGGCAGCTTTGGCTCCATCCGCGAGCACTTGCACGCTTCCGTTGACGCCTGACATATGCGTCCCTCTGTCGCCGTCCTCGTTGCTTCCCTCAACAACAGCCCGCCCCTCGACGACGGCTCCCGCTCCAGCTGCAGCCACTGGCTGCTCAGGCTGTGCTGCCACCATCGAGCCGGGCGTCGAAGTGCCATCTGAGGTTGCCGAGCTGCTCGCGGGGGCAGGGGTTGCGGAAGAGGTTGTCATTGCGGCGGTGGCGGTTCGTGTGAGCGTGCGGATGCTTCTCGAACAGACCCGCGGCAGCATCAGCAGGCAGCACCGCAGACCAGAGACACGCTTCGACTATGTGCGGCCACTCGCTGCTGCGCGGCGATAGTCAGAGGCAGCCGCCGCTCGCCCGGCGTCTGTTGCGCGTCGAGGCTCGGGATCACGGGCTTGGCCGTTGAGGTGCGAATCAGGTTCTTCGAGATCTGTGTGCGTCGTCTGCGGAGTGACGTAGATTTGCTGCCGTGGAAGCAAAAATTCATGAGGGTCGGGTGTAACATGAACCAAGAAAAAAAGGCGGTCTGGGAGGGCAGAACTGCTGCACTGCGGCGGCCAACTGCGAGAACGGCGCCGGAAGTGTATTAGGTAATCGCACTTTCACGCCAATCGATCGCTCTTTGGTCGTCTTCCTACCCTGAAGAGAACGTCGCGCGAGCCGAGGCTCGGCCTCTGCCGAAGGTGACCTCGCACCAGCTTCAGCCAAACGTCTCACCGGGCACGACGTTTACTTGCCTAAGGTACTTGCTTATGCAGTTGCTCCTCAAGTCGGTGTTCGTCTTTTGCCTCTCATCCATCCTCAGCGTGTCCATTCCCACCCCCCCTGAGTGCCTCAGTCTCCGTCGACCAGCCGAAGTGTCTGTAACGTCCCATATCCTCTGCACTGCTCCTTGTTTGCCGTCAACAGCTCAGCCACTTCGAGCCTGAAGCATGACCCTCGCCGACCTCAAGGCCCGCCGTCGCCGGGACTATCCATATCTGCTGGAGTATAGAACTAGATGGTCAGTCCGATTGCATTGCTTCATCTTCGTAACACCCCTCCTGCCACCGTGTTCCACGCATCGTTCCCAGACAGTCGGGTTGACCGTCTTTCCGTCCCTACTGCGCACACGTATGACGAGACCACGTCAGGGCCGGGCATTGGGATGACACAAGCTCGACAAAAGGGCAAGCCAGAGAGAGTATCGGATGCTGAGATGATTGACCAATATTGATGATGCATTCTGCCGCCACAGGAACGACAACGACATGTACGATCATATGAACAACTCAGTGTACAACTTTCTGTAAGACTTACTCGCATATACGCGTCTGTTCTATTGGACAACTCCAGCCTTGGCTCCCAAACCCTGCTTTCTATTTCCTGACTCGCTCGACACTACATACCTTGGCTTCCGGAGACTATTGCTGACGAGTTACCGCGCTGGATCTGCCGCCTCCTAGATTCGACTCCGCCGTGAACAGCTACCTGGTTGAAAGGTGTGGCATCCACCCCCCTACTTCACCTCAGTATGGCCTGGCAGTGCACTCCCACGCGGACTTCTTGGCCTCCATTGCCTACCCAGCCGTAGCCGAGGTTGGTGTGCGCGTAACCAAGCTCGGGAACTCGAGCGTAACCTACGAGGTTGCCTTGTTCGAAAAAGGCAGCGACGAGGTCAAGGCTGTGGGAGGATTCGTGCATGTGTTCGTTGAGAGGGCCACGGGCAGACCCCCCAAAGACGGCATGAATGCCCAGTTGCGGGAAGCATTGGAAAAGATTCACTTGGGGCCTGTCGTCCCACCAAAAGAGGCCAGCAAGCTCTGAGCTGATGGGTGCGCAAAATGGCCCTCGTATGTTTTCAATCTTTGCTCTTTCGAGTCAGCGATTGGATGCCTCGTTGAATGGCTTCATTTGTGCTCATGTAAATCGATATTAGCGCCGTTGTCTCTTGTCCTATAGAAGCTCGTACTTCTGCGTCGACCCATTCTCGTCGCCGCTTGTAAACATCTTCTCCATAAACTCCAGGTCCGCGAGGGCCTCTTCGGGAGTCTGCAATGGGTTAACCTTGCCGTCGACAAGGCTCTGCGCCCAGGCGGCCACCTCCTCGCTCACGCCATTCGTCCTATCAAACTGCTTGACCTGCTCCTCCCCACCAGCTGGTTGCACCGTGACCGTCTCGCCGACCACCTTGACGATACCCTTCTCGTACGAGAAGTTCCACTCGAACGCCTGAAGCAGGGATCCAGCCGAGTTTTGAAACACACCCGCTGTCCCAGACTTCGTCTTGATGATGGCGTTGACGGTGTCGATGGGCGGCAAGTGCTCGCACGTCTGTGCGGTAAATGCCTGCACTGTGTCCGGCGTGTTCTCGTCGCCCGTTAGCAGCAGCCTCGTGGCCGCCGCCCAATGAACACCGCCGTCGAGCAGGAAGCCTCCCTGATAGTCGGGCGTCTTGCGCCAAGTGGTGTTGTACCACTTGTTGTCGGGCTCGATGCGCCACAGGACGCGGACGGTGAAGTTGTTGACTCTACCGAGCTTTGCGGCCTCGGCGGCGGCATAGGAGAAGCTGGGGTAGAACCGGATGTTCTCGGCGACCGCAAAGGTGGCCTTTGTCTCGGAGCCGATGCGCTGAGCCTTGGCGATGAGGCTTCGTGCTGTGGCGACGTCCTTGGCGATGGGCTTCTCGGCGAGAACGTGCTTGCCAGCAGAAAGAGCCGCTTCGACGAAGGAAGGCTGGCTGAGGATGGGGAGGGCAATGATGACGGCGGAGATGTCGTCTCGTGCAAGCAGATCCTGGTACGACTTGCCGGCGCCAGCGTCTTCAGCGTAGAGATCCGGCTTGGGGACAGAGTCGGGGATGAGGCTGGCGGTTTCTTGGGCTGATCTGAGAGACCTTGAGTAGATGGCAGCGAGATGCAAGAGGTCGCATTTGAGAACGGCGGGCTGTGCAAAGCGTTAATCGGCTGTTGCTATGTTGTCATAAGGACAATAAGGTATTTGATACAACTCACCAGATGTGATGCCTTGACAAACAGGCCGCTTCCGATAATGGCAACTCCCATGGTCGAAGACATGATGGGCAATTGGAGCGAGGAACTAATGTATCTTTTTGTGCTTCAGTGAGCCGAGGTGATAAGTCAAGAGTGTTGATGAATTAATGAGATAAAACTGACAAAGCCATTGCAAAAGTTGAATTGTTCATCTCATCTGTCCCCCTCTAGTGTGGGGGGAGGGGTTCCGCTGCCCCGCCTTGAGAGTCTCGTATCTATCTGATGGGATCAAACTTCAAGGAACAGTTTGATCAAATACATTTCAAGAGACCTTCCATCTTGTACAAGAGGATTCACAGAGTCAACGCTCAAATGCGACAGATATATCATGTCTCGGCGATCAAACAACCATTCTTGTTCCGATGCTCAGACATGATGTAATGCTGAGAGCTGCTCTTGATAATCGGCTAGATGCACTGTTCGGTCCTCAATGACCCTGGCATGATTCACTCCAGCTTTGATCAAGTATCGTGGCCAAGGACCACCGGATCAACCTTCATTCATAGCTCAATGGCCCTGTAACAAACTCAGTCTTCAGCAATGCCCCCGGAGCATCGTCCTTCTCCAGCTCCAGAAGAGCCACTCGGCCAGACTCTGTCACTGCAGGTTGGAAGAATCCGCATCCAACAGCATCAAAATGTAATCAAACAACTGCTGTGTCTGGAAACCGCATCATTCTTAGCCTGGATGCAGTCAAGTCGAATATGGCGCTCACCTTGGCTGGGGTCCGCCGGTGCTCAATCCAAGTACCAGAAAGCGTCTGATAGTCTTGTCCGATTCAGACAGCCCTGTTTGGTATAACGGAGGAGCTTGCATGACTCCCCCCATCATGATGATGACCTCCCGCGAATCCTTCCCGTGAGTCACCAGGCATTTTCAACGTGATGGGTGCTCAATCTTCGTCTGGCAGGGAAAAGGGTCGCTAATGAATTGGGCCGATCTATACCAGACAGCAAAGCCTCTGGACACTCTCAGTATTTCTGCCGCCTTCGATCTCAAGATGGATGGGATTTCCCGTGTCTCCAATGCAAACCTTATATCAGTGAGCACAGAGTTCATTTAGATGGGCCAAGATAGCCCCAGAAAGGAGAGAATGGTGCCATCCAGCCGGTTGCTGAATCATCTGCGATCCAGTTCGCGGCGGATAGCAGGTCAATACCACGGCAGGAGGAATCAAGAACAAACCAGCTATTCTTGACTGTGCAGGCATCTGCCTGCCCATTTCGCAGTCTTGAGAAGCTATCATTGTACCCGATATTCAAAGCCTTCTGTTTCAGTTGAGCAATGCAGCATGAGGGTTTATTTGATAGTAACTACTATGTAAACATACTGATACCATTGCTTCCACCACCTCATTCAGAGACTCTGGACCACAATTTACCATTGTCTTCATCAGAACAATCATCGCGTCAAAGCCCGGGCTGCGCTGACCATCAGGATGCGCGAGTACCACTGGTGCAGACTCTCCACCCAGCCGGGCATCGGTCCCTTGTCACCCTCAGCCTTGCGATCACTTGGGAAGAAGCAGCTCTTGAGCGTTAGTCGCGCCACTTGAGCGTCCTTGTCGATAGTGGCCCCAATGCTGAACAGACCATCTGAAGGCCGGGGGCCCTGATTTCGGGGAGAGTCGCCGCAGCGAATTATGATCTCAGTCGGAGTGCGCTCAACAACCTCAAAATGGTCCGTCACAATAGTGCCAGGCTCAAAGTTGGAGGCGGCAATCTGTTCTGGTGTCCATAGTTGTGAAGAGGTATCGGTGCCAAAGTACTTGCGATGAAGGTATCGTCGCTGGATCGAGTAGCCTGTCACGTTGTCAGCAAGAGATAGCCGCGGCACGTCATTCCGAGCCTCTTATAGAGGTGGGAACATCCACGAGGGGCATCGGCTCGCTGAGGTCAGAAACCCAAACAAGACAAAGGGGGGAAAAGTCTCACCCCAGCCTTTCCAGACAGCGCGGCAAAACTCGAGAGCCAGGTCGCCCTCCTTCTGCAGCAGTTCCGGGCGGATGCGGTTCAAGGGGATCGTCTTGACGCAGACATCGTTGGTGGCGGGATTTCGATGCAGATTGTACTTTTTGAACGCGTTGGAGCTGTACAGCGCGTCGCTGAGAGGAATTGGCGCAATGATGCTGGTCGACAGGCGGACGTAGCCTAGTGCTGCCGCCGTGCCGAGTGTTACTCCAAGGCTGGCCTTGCGGATGATGCCCATGGTGCGTGCGTTGTGCTTGCGTTCTGTGGTATGTGAGATGAGTGTACTTTGCAATGCCGCTGACCGATGAAGCCGTCGTAGACTCAAAAAGTCACTCACCTGTGGAACGATGCGTAGAGCGTTGCCAAAGAGGAACGCTGGAAGGGGTTAAGAAGGCTTGTTTGAGTTTTCCCTCAGCCCTGTGTGACTCGCACTATCTGCACATTCTGATAGCGACGAGCTCGACGATTAGCGTCATCAGCTTCAACTGGCCCACCCACGCTCTTCATCTTGGTTTGATGTTAACTAGAAGTCGTCTACCGACTCTGCGCATCGCTTATCCTTTCGTGGCCGTGAATGGGTGTATTCAGTTTCAAGAAGGTCTTGAGGGCAAGATGATCATAGCTTCTAGCTGATGATCGGGGCATCAGATGAGCTGACATACTATACTTTGGAACATGACTGTGTTTCCTTCATCTACAATTTTCATGCCATCAGTCAATCGACAATCACAGCGGCGCGACAATAGTGCAACAATGAATTCCTGAGTGTCGAGCTTACAATTGACTCAAATCCGAATTCAGAGATTTTGGCGAATGAAGTTCTAATACGCCAGTGATGGTCAGTATCAACCATTTTAGGGTAACCAGTCTTGGCCTCAGGCGAGCGTCATGATCGAGTCAGCTTTGTAACAGGATACAAAAAATTGAGTCTTCTATGGTCGCTCGATTCAAAGACCCTTTTATCTGTATGAGAGGGAAAATGCCATGCATCTATTACCATCTGTTGCATTATATGGACACGCACCCAAGGCACCTTGACTAAGTATCGCACGTACTACTACACGTAGTCTAGGCACCTAGTATTGCTCGCGGACTTGCTCAGCTGCCTTGGGGAAGGCTTACTGGCTTGACTCAAAGCAGATGGGCAGTTGACTGCACGAGGACGAATATGCGCACGTAGCTCTTTCTCTAGGTATTTCAATGTGACGGACTAAGATGGATCTCTGCCGGCGTTTATCGCGCCGTTATTGACAGGTGTTGTGGGTGCTTTGACAGTCCCGTGTGGTCGTGCGCCGAGTGACAGCTTGAGACCCATTGCGGAGCTTGCTTGGCATATTTGACTGGGATCAAACAGAGACTGGAAGAGCCAATGATTCGGATGTCGAGGTGAAGTCGCGTGCGCAAGTGATAAAACGACATTCTCAAAGACAATTGAAGAGCAACTTCAGTGCCTGTCAAGTGACGTTGGTAAAAGGCCTCTCCTAGGCGCGAAGGGTGGGCTCGGTACGCGTACATCCAGTCCTTCCATCTCTCGTTCAATTCTCGGAGCTTTGGCTCACCTGAAGAGCTGTAATCTTAACGATATCCTCATTGCAATATTTGGATACTCGAATATATGTAGCTTATCTGTTCCATACCTACCTTAGGTACTTAGCGAACCAACTGCTCTACTCTACCACCATCGGATGTCGGCCTCAGTGTTGAGTGCCTCGTATCAGCCTGACCCTGCGCACTTATTATTAATCCTCGTTCGGCTCAGGCACAGAATCCTTGGGAATGGAGTGCTCCGCGGTCCTTTACTAGCAAAAGATCCGGCGACGATTGCCACGCCCAGTCTTAGTGCCCGGAGAGCCTTGACCGACCAACTCCAGTTCTGGCCAACGGGAATCAAACTGCCCCCCGTGAGTCGGCATACCCGTGCCGTAGCGTCGTGCTACCAGCATGGCTACGATTCCGTCTGTTGGCCACTAGTGCCAGATGTGAGCCGCCGCAGACTCTCTTGCTGATAGACATGGATTCGAGTTGATGATAGACGACCAGCAGAGATCCATCTGTCAAGTGCAAAGGCAAGTAGAGACATTCGACTCTGCTTCAATATGCTCTTGACTCTGGCGCGTTCATGAAGCCTGTCTGTCAGAGTATCAGGCGTAGTACTCGCCAAACGTCTTAAGATCGATCACCAGTGACAGCAGCTAGGCACAACGTAGGACAAGCTTGACAAGGTCCGGATCTTCGTACTGAAATGTCTTCATGGCGAGTCTCCACCCCGCATTTACCATTGACTAGAGTAGGAATTTTCCCGTTCTCAATCTCCCTCCCCTATGGGGCTGTCTTCGGGACTGGCGAGCCGGTGGCCTTGTTCCCATCCAGACCTTCTCGCTAAGGAAAAGGCAGCACGGGTGGCGCATCAAGATAAGCCCAAGGTACAGATCTTCTGAAGGTACCGTAGCATAACCGAGTGCAATCTTCTTGAGGCTGCGAGAGATGGCGCACAAAAGGTCGCAACTAAGAAAAGTTTGTTGACCAGGGGCTGCACGAGTATCGTAACCGGGCTGGGCTTATCTGGAGGAGTAGAAACGGGACTGGATGGATCGAGGTCTTAAAAGGACTGCTCCCCCACTGAATCCAACCCCAGCATAGGGAAAAAAAATCGTTACACCTTTGCCTCTCTTTCCTTTCATCAAGGCTGCCGCCGTCCCGAGAATCCTGCAAATGGAGCGCGATCCTGAACTCGGCCACAGGGTGCCTGGCCAACCCGCCAACGAAAAAGATGTTGGGGCCATTGTATCCGACGACAACTCTGCCGAGTCGGTCCCTGGAGAAACGGGCAGCGGATTGCTGTACCGGTTGCGCAGAATCGAGGCCCAGATGGACAAGAAACTCGGCATCGAGTCCGAGGCCATCGTCCGCAAACAGGAGGAAGACAAGAAGCCGGTTCCGTGGATGGAGCAGTTGACAATGGCCTTGCTTTGGGCCAGCGGGACGATGAACACATCTTGCTTTGCAACGGGCTTCCTGGGCGCCGAATTCGGATTGAGTCTCAAGCAATCCATTCTCGTCACGATCTTCGCGTCCATCATGGGCGGCGCTGTTACCGGCTACTGCGCAACTTTCGGAGCGGCAACTGGCCTGCGACAGATCAGTGTGAGCCGATACAGCTTCGGCTGGTGGCCGAACAAGCTCATTGCGCTGCTCAACAGCATCCAGCAGATGGGATGGGCGGCAGTGTCTTGTATCACGGGCGGTCTCGCCCTGACGGCCGTGTCTGACGGCCATGTCTCACTGATTCTCGGTATCGTCATTTTGGCGGTGGTGGCGCTGGTGATCTCCTTCGTTGGCCTGAACGCTATCCTGGTGTACGAACGATACGCCTGGATCATCTTCTTCGTCATCTTCATGATCATCTTTGGCGAGAGCGGTCGCTTTGCGGACAACACTTCACCGCCGAGGGCTTCCGGCACCACGCTGAGCGGTGCGATCCTCAGTCTGCTGGCCATCGTCTACGGCTCGAGTGCCTCATGGTGCACAATGGTCAGCGACTACTACGTCCATTATCCGGCAAACGTCAGCCGAGTCAAGGTCTTCCTGATGACGACTTTTGGAATCGCTATCCCGACTTCCATCGGCATGGTTGCCGGCTGCGTTGTTGCCTCCGCATTCCACAACAAGCCCGAATGGAGCGACGCCTACTACGACCAAGGCCTGGGCTACCTGATCCAGGAAGTGTTGTATCCGCGAGGCTTTGCCAAGTTTCTTCTTACTCTGCTAGTCCTCTCGGGCATCAATACAAACGTCATTAGCATCTATAGCGCTGCCATCTCATTCCAGCAGCTTGCGCGGCCGTTTGCGGCAATCCCCCGCTTCATCTGGACAATCTTCTGCTTCCTTTGCATCCTTGCCCTGGCTCTTGGCGGCCGAGAGCAGTTGAACGCCTACCTGCAAAACTTCCTGAGTCTCCTCGGATACTGGTGCACTAGCTACGCCATTATTCTCTTCCAGGAGCATTTCATCTTCCGAAAGGGCAACTTTGCCAATTACGACCTGGACAACTGGAACAACCCCGCAAAGCTGCCTCTCGGCATTGGTGCCTCGGTCGCGTTTGGACTGGGCATCGTGGCCTGGGTCATGGGGATGGATGAGACGTGGTTTGTCGGACCTCTTGCGAAGTTGATTGGAAAGAGTGGCGGCGATGTTGCGAATGAGTTTACGTTTGTGGTCACGGCATTGACCTACTTTCCGGCGAGATCGCTGGAACTTAAGTACTTTGGCCGGTAGAGTAGCCGGTATCGAGACGGGAGGCTGCCTGTTCCCGAGTATGTCATTTACGATATACATAAAGCGATATACCCAAAGCAAGTAAAACGCTGTGCGTGGTCAGCATAAAGGACTTTTGTCTCTTCTAACTTCACCACGCTGAATCCCATCAATGGTCTTGCGCTGAACGCTGTTAAGATGCGGTATCATCGAGCCTTATTGAGCTCCCCGCCAATGCTCAATACCAAGAATTATCTGCTGACGCCAGCGGAGCACGGCTCTTCGATGCTACTGGGCGTGTTTGCACATTGAAACACGGCTGAGCCACTCGGAGGCTTGACTGTCATGTTACTCAAAGTGAAGCCGCAGGACCCGGCAGCTGGACAGTTGATGCTTGCGACAACCAGCGACAAGGCTTGCTTGTCGTCCTCCAAGAAGCTTCTTACCACGATGCCCTCAATTTGCGCGATGTTGAAACTGTTGCTCATAGCGTAGGGAGTGGTGTCGGTATAAGCTACATTGCTCGAGCCCCGGTGACTGGATGGAAGACATTTGTAGCACTCTCAAAGTAGAAGATGCGGATGTTGATATTCGTGGAGTTGTTGATGTAGAAGCGCCCCGGTCGTCGATAAGAAATATTGGATGGGGATACACACTACGCAGCTTGGCCGTTCACATCCATGGTGCCCTTGCCCGTGCTTGAAATGATATTCGCGCCATTGATGGCTTCTACGAGAGCAATGGCTGGGAGACCCTCCCAGTTGTCGGTATCGGACGTGGCTTACAGAGTGCCTTCGATTTGCAACCTGCATCCAGAGCAGTCTTTGAAGCCCAGGGCCGTATTGACGTGGTAGGTTGTAAACGCAGGGACTACAATGGTGCCAGAAGAGCAACTGTAGGACATGCCTCGTGTGGGCAATGGCGTGGAAATTGAGCCGTCGCCAAAGTTATTAAACTATTCCATTAAATGCTGCAGCATACGTAAAATGCAATGGTCTACCGTGGGATGCAGCAACAGTCTGCCTTTGGTCCATTACAATTGACCCGGTCAGCTTCAAACACTTTCCTCGATAGATGCTGAGGGCGGTCTTTGCTAAACACCATCAGGATTCGATTTGGCGTTATACAAACGGATTCACTCCACGAAGGGACCCATCCTTAGCCTGAGGCGTTTGTTGAATAGGGACTCGAGCAAGCAATGACTGTCTGCATCATGTATGTAACTTTATGTCCCCTATGTGGCATTTGGTATCCAACCACGCGTCATGCACTCGGCCTCATAGAAGAAGACTTGATAGTAAGGCCCGCAACAGCCGCAATACATGGCAGTTATTGAACTAACTGGTGATTATCGTCATGTATCTAGAGAAGTGTGTTACTATGATATATCGCTATGCATAAGTCTCTCAGTCCTATTCTCATTATAAGGAGAGACACTCCATGAGACTCGGATAGCTCTCAGGAGAGGGACGAAACGCAGTTGATATCCAAAAGGCTCTCATCCATATTGGTGCATATCCACTGAGGAGCCTTGCCGCTTGGATTGACCACCGAGATGTTATGAGCAGCAATATTCACGCATTTCTAGAACACTCTGTGTCAGATGGTCATAGTACAAGTGTCTCACGCGCTTTGACTTACCTCTTTGGATGAGCATATCAGAGTCCCAACCTCGGGGTCATACTTCTTCGAGGTCGTTCCCCACATGTTCTTGAATACCACATCGCTGATGGTCATATTGGAAGGATACTTGTTGCAGATGGTCTGGTTACTCTGGCCGTAGCACTGGTTGATCTCAATAGCCCAGTCGTTGTTATCGTTGTAAAAGGTGTCGTAAGTGACGTTCTTCACGTACCCTGCTCCTCCGCCTCCAGAGAGACCCGGCTCGAAGGGAGTATCAGTGCCTGGCCATACCTTGACACGAGCTCCGTCGCTGGCGTTGGACATTGAGATGTTGTAGACATACACATCCTCCACGATGTCATACTCTGCCGGATACTGGCCCAGGGAGCCGACTGAGATTCCGTGAGACCCGTTGCATTGTAGGCCCTGCACAATGATGTTGGTGCTGTTGGGCTTGAAAGAAACGCAGTCGTCGCTGTTATTGACGAGGGAATCTTGTATAACGATTGAATGGCTTCGGAAAGTGTCCCATCCATCGCCATTTTTGGCTGGATTCTTGCTCGCACTCCTGACTGCGATATCGATATCGCTGACTAGAATGTCACTGCTGTTGGCGATGAGGTTAAACCACTGGACCACCACGTTAGCAATGGTATCAGATATGCGAGTGAAAGGATACTTGCATCGGGCGAGTCCCGCATCTTCAGTCCCGTGACTGATCCGCGCTCAAGTCCATCCAAGACAAGCAGAATGGGACGCAGCAGAGTCGGCTCGACAGCAAATCGATCATACCAGGCTTGACCATTTCCATCGATCAAGCCTTGTCCCCCACCGTAAATATTAACATCTTTTCCTCCAAAGCGCCAGAAGGCAGATGAGTTCTGGAAGTCGTACTTGAACGAGTTCTTCACCCAAAAGTCAATGTCGTTAGTGAACTTGATGGTGCCTGTGAGGGCAACATCTACAGCTTCGAGGAATGTGAGATCGAGAGGGGAAGCAATAGTGTACTCCTCGTTTAACACCACAGTGCCTCCCTCGTTACACCTCCTGAAAGCTTTCAATATCTCAGGTGCATCGTCACTTCCGCAGCTAGGGACATAGCATGTCTTGCGCCGTTTAGGAGAATGAGGAAATGCATGTCCGGGCGTCTTGGGCCCCCATTGAAGGTTTGGTCTCTCAACCAAGGCCTTGTGGCCATCAACAGGGTTCAACAAGGCCAAAAGCGCCACGCCGACTGCTAGACTGCTGAGGAAAGTCATTGTGCTTCCTTTTCTTGGCCACGACTATTGATGTCGCCTGTACCTCCCGGTAGGGTTGGCCCAGATCATTGTCAGTTGAAGATACTGCACTGAATCTACTACATACGATCTGTGAGTATGGCGTTCTTATACAGCGATTTTCCTTTTATCCGGCCAATCTGCCTGTTCTGCTCGTATTGCAGGGCAGTAAATGATTGACGAATGTACTCTGTACTGACTCGAGATGCCCAGCTCTGCGGCGTACTCGCCACTTGCTTCGTGATTCATCGAGTACCTAGGTATTCAAGCACGCAGACCATCCAAGGAAGGAGAAGAGACGGGGCATTTGTCTGGACGGGGAGAATATCCCGCCAATTGCAGATCAATACGACCGCAAGGACGTGGGATGCAATTCCCTGCCCCAGATGCGGGGGAGGCACATGCTTCTCCAGACTCTCCACGGGGTATGTGCAGCCCAACCCGCCTAGCGATCATTTTATCAGGGGTTCTTGTTGTCTAATTGAAAGGGCTTTCCGACATATGACTGGAGCGGCTAACGGAATGATTCAAGAAGCTGAGAATATGCTTATCCGAACGAATGAGATCGCGATACTATGTTCAACTATGATCAAGAAGGGTGGTTTTCCGTCGAATTGCTTTGTCAATTACCATGAATGAAGCAATGCCGTCCATTGAAGTTGATATTCTTCCTGAATTCGATTCCAGAGGTGTTCGGGTCAATTGTGACCGAGCAGATACCGCGACGGTCGCCCAGAGCCGGCGAAGGTGCCACGGTAGGACATACCCGTACGCTCGTTCGCTAGTGCTCCAGTCGAAGTGAAAGACAATGTGAGGGCCAGGAACATCGCGAGGGGTTCTAGCGGACGAGAGGGTTTTTCCCTGTTTTGCCAAACATTGAGCGATACTGTCAGCATCGGTTCATTTAAACTTAGGAGGTTACGGTCTGGACATAATGTTAGTCGCAATATTCGACATTTAGATCGAATCAAAGTTCAACAGCTGTTCTATGTGCCTGGTCTCCATGGCAGTGAGGTATTCATACACCTACTACCCCCATGTAAAATGCCTTATTGCAGCAGAACTCAACCATAAGATAGCATCACGTTCTCTTATCTAACCTTTGTTCTAGCTACGCACGACTTACTAGGATGCCGGTTGTTGCTCATGTAATGAAGATCCTACAACCAGATGCCGATACCCTCTTCTACCAGTTCTTCCCTACGTTCCTGAAGAATGAGCGACTGGAGTGTTTAAACTTTTTCATGGCCACCAACTTCCTGCTGGTTGTGATTGTCTAGTTCTTTGATCCCGCATCGGGTAGGGCCAAAAGGGACGGCATGAGGATTTCACTGCTTATATCATTTCTATGCCTTGAATGGTAGCCATGGGCACTATGGGACTACGACCAGCGACCTGGAATATACCAGCATGTTGGAACTTCGCGAGGACAATTTCATGTTCTAGTGTTGAAAGATTCAGCTTGTGCCTGCTATGAAGAAACGCAATGCCCGAGCGGGCTATTGTGCCGAAGGATTCATGTGGTGACCGCTGGTTATTCATTATCCTTGCCGAAATCCTTCTCCATCTCGATGAAGCACATATCGTCAGGTAAGTCCAAGTTCCTGAATCTTTCCCGCGGAAAGGCCGTCGTTTCCCCCGTCTTCCGATAGCCTCGGCGGATGTACCATTCAATCAGCGCCTTACGCGTTGAAAGGGCGTTGAGAGAGAACCGCTCTGCGTTCCAAGTTCGGCGACAGTAGTCCTCGGCGTAGGCCAGGAGAAGACGCCCAACGCCGTTCTGCTGGAAGCGTTGATCAACTGCGATCATAGACAGACGGCCGGTGTTGTTGTCGCGCTTCGCGACCTCGATGGAAGCGACCAGATTATTCGTTTCGTCCAAGGCCATGAGAACCACGTTGTCCGGATTGACAATCTTGGGCAGGACCTCCTCAACGCCAATCTGGAAACTGGACGCAAGTTCTGCATTGCCGGTCCAATCTGGCCGGCTGTCCTCAGCGCGAAATGCGGACTGTACGAGTTGTTGAAGTTGCCCCGCGTCTTCTGGAGTTGCTAGACGGAATTGGAGGTTGTGGCCCGCCATCGTCGTAGTGGGACGGTGAAGCTGGTCTGTATCCGTAGGAACCTGAAAGGAGAAGGCGTGGAAGATGAATGACTGTGTGGTGGTCTGTGAGAGAGCCTATGTGTCAGGACTCATCATCTTTATATGGCGCATCGCTTCATGGCATTTGCGGAGATGAACAAAAGGCGTGTAGTTGAGTCAGTTGTCGCAGACGTGTCAAAGCAAGGGCGCTAATGACACAGCGAGACTTCCTTCGCCAGCCCTAGGTATAAGTAGAGGTCAGTAGGTAGGGGAAGTCTCTCAGAATGTTCAAGCTGTGTCAATCGAGTGGAGGTAAAAGGCGCAAAGATCACGCGATATACGTGCCCTTCGAAAACAAGGACGGCCTTGCCAATACCAGAGGCGCTTTTTCTTTCCCTCAATCTGTCTGCGCTCGCGCCTTTCACACCTCGCTTGTCGCCGCCGTCTGGTCATTATGTTCTCCCGCTTAGAATGATCACGCGCCCTCAAAGCACGGGTTACTCGCGGACGCTCTCTCTATATTCATCAGTTACCGCTATTTCCTCCGCTGTGATTAATTGAAGTTACGTCTTGTCTTTCTGTTGCTTTTTCGGAGCACAAATCCCGGCCAGAGTCTCACCACACATCTTTCTTGTTGCTGGTTTTTCCGTCTCCCCGCTGGCTAATTGACAAGCCGACCTCGACCGACGCGATGCTGGGCTTAGGCCGGGAGGCGCTTAACTCCCCGAGACAAACAAGGCGGGCAAGCGGTGCCGGCGACGTAACTTTGTGTTATAAGAAGTGAAAGATGATGAGTCGCACTGTTTTTCCCCTTTCCATGTACAGATGACAGTTCCGAATATCCCAGAATCTTCGTTTGCAACTGTAAACCTTCGTTTTCAGCCTGGACTTAGTTGCTGATACCACACTATGTTTGGCAAAATCGCCCTTGAAGAATGCTGGACAATTCCAGAGGAACTGGCGAACAATGATCCGGGCAAGTTTGTTGCAGCCGGGACTGGTTCCCGATTGACAGACGAGCTTCTCGATATCCACGGCTCGCGCCTCAAGCAAATGGACGAAAACGATGTGGATTTCATGATTCTCTCGTTCAACTCACCCGGCTGCCAGGGCATCGCCGACAAAACCCAAGCTGAAGCACAGGCGACGCTGGCAAACAACCGCATGGAAGCCGAGGTGATGAAGGCACCACATCGCTTTGCAGGGTTTGCCGCATTGAGTATGCATGACCCCGAGCAAGCGGCAGCAGAGCTTCGTCGATGCATGACGAAGTTGAAGGGCTTCGTTGGGGTTCTGCTGAACGACTATCAGAGTTGCGGCGAGGATGGTAACGGCATGCTCTACTACGATCAACCAGAGTATGATGTATTCTGGCAAGCTGCAAACGACCTCGAAGCTCCCGTATACATGCACCCACGGCCTTCCAACAAGCTCATCCACAAGCTGATGTGGGACGGCCGCCCGTGGCTTGACTTTTCTGCACTGGGCTATGCTGATCGTCTCAACATGCACATCCTGGGCATCGTCACAAACGGTATTCTGGATCGATTCCCAAAGGTCAAGCTAGTCTTTGGGCACATGGGCGAGCACATGTAAGTTCCGCCTTTTGTGGCCCTTCCCTACCTTGTTGCCTGTCATCTTGCAGCTTACACGAGTGAAGCCCCTATGACATCTACCGGATTGATCATAAGCTCGATCGCAGCCGCTTCCCAAACATGCCTATGAGGAAGGACAAGCTCGTGCGTGATTACTTTGGTGAACAGCTTTTCATCACAACATCTGGACATTTCTCTACTCCGGCGCTGATGTGCGCCATGGGGGAAGTCGGGGTGCAGTCCATCATGTTTTCCATTGACTACCCTTTTGAGAGCATTCCGAATGCTTGCGGTACGTATAGTCACGTTCAATGCAATGTTCGTTGAGTCGTCTAACAAAGCGCCATTCAGCTTGGTGGGACGAACACGTCTCTGCCAGTGTCAATCAACACGACTATACCAACATGGGTCGAAACAATGTGCTTCGCGTTATCCCAAGATTGACAGAAGAGCCACACAATCTCAGAACCATGACCCCGCGAGAATGCGGAGTAGGAGGTTTGGCCGCGGAACAAGGCGAGGTCTGCTATGGTTTATACAACAAATCGTGGAACAAGCGGGAAATCAAGATTGTGCCTTCGTAAGCAGACTCTTGAGACAGTGTAGTCATAGAATGATGCTCTGGATTGCAACTGATTGTATTTGGAGCATTACGCATCAACGTAGTTGCATCAAGTCACCTCGAATGAACACAAAATGTTTTACTAAGATCTAGCATAAGATATTTGAACCTCCCACATAATTAGAGCTATCAGACATACAGTGATGAATTATGAACCATGCCAAATGAGAGGACTTATCCATAACAGTGAGCCATAAAAATAACTACAGGTCCTGGTGAAAAGTCGGATTGCCCAGCCGTTTCCGCCATCCCGCGCCATAATAGTAGAGAGGGAGAAGCGGCAGGAAGAAGAAAAAGGTGATCATTGCCAGCGTAATCCAGGCATCCTCAATGCCGATCTCGTTTGCGAAAGGAATGGCATAGAATCCGATGGTGAAGCTGTACACTTGCCTCCCAAAATTGATCAAGGAACCCAGCTCCGGAGATTGGGGCTTATAACACTAGAGGCATATCATAGTCAGTTCATCGAAGCGGACGAGATGCAAGCAGAAGATCGGGATGGTAATCACTCGCCTCTGCCGTGTATGTATAGACTCCAGTGGTCATGACCTGCAGCCCAAAGCTGGCAATGGCAATTCCCATGGCAACTCCAATCCAGTGCGTCTTGTTCTCAAGGCAGACACCCTCAATGATGATACCAAGAGGGGTCAGTAGCGCAGAGGGTATGATACCCAGCAGTCGGTCCTCGGGGCAACGTTCGCCACCGCGCTTCAGTGCTCGTCTTTCACTGATCCAATCGGACACGCCTCCAGCGAACAACTCGCCAATGATACTGCCAACCGTGATTGGAATACCCAACAGCAGCCCTGTTTGCTGAGGCTCGAAGTGATAGATCTGCCGGAAGAGATTGGCGCTGGTGATGATGAACAAGATGCTTCCGTAGGCAAAGCACAGCGAGTAGCACCAGGTTGGCAAGACGACGCTTGGATACATCATCATCTGGAACGGCCGGAAGAAGTCAATGGCGCGGACTCGGCGCGTGGGATGCGCGCGTCTCTTCATGAGCATATTCGACATCCATGACTGAGACGGACGCGCCACAGCCGCAGGCGTACGCGAGTAGAGCGTTTCCGGGACGGTGAAGATGAAGATGACGAGTACGCCACCCGTGATGATTGACGGGACGTAAAAGCACCAGTGCCAGCTCAAGTTCTTCTCGATATACCCGCCGATAAGTGGTGCGATATGGCCGCCAGTTAAGAAACTGATTGTGTATATGCCCATGTAGAACCCCCTCTCGTGGGCAAAGTACATGTCGCAGACGGTGGCACTCCCCAAGCCCAGCGGTACACCACCGAAGAAACCATTAAGACAGCGTAGAGCGATAAGAGTCCCGTAGTTCTTGGCCGCGCCCGAAGAGCCGCACATTGCGACGGCGACGGCGACAGTCCCTATATAGACCGGGCGGCGACCATAGACGTTGGCGATGGGATTCCAAAAGATGGCGGACATGCCGGCGAGCAGAATGAAGGTGCTCGTCACATAGGCGGTCGTCACTAGATCCTTGTGGAGGAAAAGTGACAGAGGCACAAAAGCCGGGGTCTGTATCACAGCGAGATGTCTTCTTAACGGAGCTCAAGATTCGTTCAGTGGGGAAGGACACGCACGATTAGAGATGCACTGAACAAGGCCAGGAACGAGAAGAGTGAGACCTCGGCGAGGACCATCAGCTTCAACCAGCGGTTCCAATTGAGAGGATCCTTTGGGTCATTTGTCGGCTGCGGCGACAAAGGCAGACCGTTAGGGTCCATCTTCACCGGGTCAGGAGTCTCTTCATCGTGCTTCACTGTGCCGCTGTTCTGTGACCGATCCTCGGCAGCGGATGCCTCCGCCTTGTCCGACATTGTGCTTTATGTTTTTGATATTGTTGTCGTCTTTGTTGTTGTCAAGATAGGAAGAGGAATGAAATGAGTGGGAGAATAAGGCAGGTCAAAGAGAAATCCGGCTATTCATCTTGCTGGTGAGGCCTGGGCGCTCTCTAATCGGGGATCGATCATCCTGGAACATTGCTAGGCGTGGTATTTATCGAATGCAGGCCCTGAGATGAATCCCAGGATGGTGGTGGTGGTAGCGGACGGGTTATCGGGGGGAGTTTAGAGTCATCCCCCACACCGGCTTCAAACGCCACAAAATCTACGGCAAGATGATAGTACAGAGAATGAGATTGCGGAGGTAAGCAAATACTCCAACTGCTATAGTTCGTCGGCTAGCGGACGCTGGACTGTGGGGTAGGAATGTCACCAAATAGGAGAGCTCACTTCAGCAAGACGGCACACGATGCTCATTCTGCTCTGCAATGTTGTTAAGTCGAGGCAGCAGAACCATGCCTTGAGGCATCAATGCCCAGTGTCAGATAATACATTTGAGGCTCTTGCTTCATCATCTAATAAAGAGGAAAACAGTTGATAGTTCAAATACAGAGGCTACGCCGACGAATTGGCGACTGAACGGCTGCAGCTCGGCACTTACAATAACACTACCCGTGAACATGCCTGCAGTTTGAAGTATCAAACCATCTTATAAGTTACATGGACAAAGGAAGCTATCCGGGGATCCCGCCAAGAGCCGGTGGAGTTTGCATCAGCGACTCAGCCCCCGGATTGTCAACGCCCCATGACCACGTGGATGAGCCTAGGCTGGAATGAAGCTCCAGCTGAGAGCCCAGATCCATTGTCAGATCCTGAGTGGTGTCCCAGAGAGACCACAAGTCAACTGTACCGTCTTCCATCGCTTCGTCTGCACCCATTGTTGGGCAGTTGCTGTACATCGTGGCTTCTGCTGTCCGCCGATTGCTTCCTGTCATGGCGGTGGGAGGTGTACTGCAACGGTCAAGAGACCTCCGTCTGTCGTCAGGCATCGTTCTATCTAGAAGCCCAAGCAACTGCTGCAGGAACGCATAAGCTCTCTGTGCGCAGAGATGGTTGACGGACATTTGACGAATCATATTGACGGCTTGGTCGAGGTGCATCAAAGCGCTCCGATCGTCCTGGAAATCAGGATCGACAACATGCGAGACAATGATGAGAATAGACGTAAACACTACGCCGGTGTTAGTAAGATCTTTTTCTTCGGGGGAGATTTTGGGCATCGACGCACAGTAGTACAAGTTGAACCAGCTGGGCCCCATTGCGTTCTTGGTCCGCTCATGTCTCTCGGCCACCAGCCGAACCGTTTCTTCCGCAGTGCTCACGCAGATCTGTCGGCTTCGCTGTAGTATGCTGGTCCGTAGTCGGCCTCCCTCCCATCCCTTTGCGGCCGGGACAGCAGTTGAGGATGGTATCGAGGAGAGAGCGCTGAGGCCAGATACAAGCGACTGCCTGTGAATCAAGATGCACACCATGTTGGCTCGAAGCGCCAAGATAAGTGCTCTTTCGTCTCCTCGCAGATCAGCGTCGCGGATTCGTAGCCTACTGGGAACCTCCGCATGCCAGCTCTCAAATTCTTCGTCCAGCCTGACGAGATCTGCCAGCGTTGGTTGGTCACCTAACACCGTTGTTGATTCAAGAATGCGGTATAATTTCGAAACCTGCAGAAAGAATGACATGCTCGAGGTGGTTTGAACAGAGGGAAACAGCAGCCGATTCGGTCGAATGCAATCGTCATCCAAGTCTTCGGGAAGGGGAGTTGAAAAAGTCGCCGTCGACGTAGCAGCAGGTCGGCCATACATCATACTGAGCAACTTGTCGAGGCCGAAGCATGCATACCACACGCGCTTACGGACTTCTTGCTCTATGCAGTCGAACTGCTCGGGATCCGGCGGCCGGTGTAGTTCGAGATCATAGGCGATGCGGATGGCGAGGCCCAGCACCGTCCAACATTCATCGCTGTAGCTAGAACTCTGTAGGTATCGCGCACCGAGAAGCAGGGCCTGGACCTTCTCAATCTTCCAGTCGGACAAGATGTTTGGCTGCATCAGCTGCATGGCGGTGTTGTAGTATTTGCGAGACATGGTGTCGGAATCGCCGTGTCTTTGCCGACTGTGAGCCGCGGCCAGGGCACAAATCATGTTCAGAATGGCCAGAATATACACATGATGACTGTTTCCAGAACAGACTCGGGTGCTGAGGATCTGTTCGAATTCGGCCATGACGGAGGGCACGTGGAAAATGGGAGTCAGCTCGTGATGGAAGTCGAAGTAGACCTGAAGATATTCTCGGGCATTGACAGGCGGAGAGAAAAGATTTTCAGAGCTCCGAAGGTCCACGGAAGAGTCTCGGGGGGAGGAGAAGGACTGGGAGTCGAGCTTGACGGACGGATGGTTCATCGCATTGAGTATCAGCTGCGTGAAAGACTCGCCGGCTTTGCCGCTGAGGAAGATGTCCGGAGTTGTTGGAAGAACATTGGGACGCAGCTGCTGATTGTGAGCAGACGACCATGTAGATGGCCGCGTAGGTCGCTGTATGGGCGTCATTCTGGTCGCCTCGTACTGGCTTGTCGACGGTACAGGGGAGATGGTCTGGGCCGCAGGCTGAGGCTGCTGCTGATTCTGGTGATACTTGTTCGCGTCCCGTTGAACATCCTCAAAATTGCGTACGCGGCGTTCCAACGATCGGATATATCTAGAGAGAAAGCATGAGTATGTTCACGCGGCGAATGATCTGATCGTTCGATAAAGGAAGGATCTAGCCGTACACCTGGGCCGATTTTGTCATGCCACGAAGCATCTCATCAGACGCTTGCGCCGGCACGATGTGATCGCATTTTGTCTTGCGTTGTCGGCAACTGCGGCATGCCACTGTCGCTCGGCGCCGTTTCCTGGGACCTTCTTTGTGGTCAGAGGCAGAGCTGGTCTGCCCTGTGGATTGTGCAAGCGAAGGGCTATGGCTTTCCATCCTGTGAACACTCATGAATAGATGGGAGTCCCTGCTTTATCGTCAGCTTTGCACTACATCTAGGAATGCAGAATGTTCCGACTCCAGCTGGCTGTTGTGGGTTCAAGTCCGTTTCCAACCGTGGTGCTAGGTAAGACTTACCTACCTGTAATACGTGGCTTCTCCTCGATACCTGTTACCGTACTCGTAATCCGGGGGACCGGTGATGAATTGTATTGGTCCATGGAAAACGAGCGCCTGGATGGCGAGGGGGAGTGGCTTACGGGCACATGGCCGCTCCATGTTTCATCCTCTCTTGCAACAGCATAGACCGTCCCGCATCCCCAGCTACGGCAGATGGGGTTATCGATCTGGGGTGCATATCCGGAGAAAAACGGGACCACTTGCCCCCCAGGCAATGCCTGCTAAGTTGCCCGTGAGCGACGCCACCACCACTTCTCTCGCCGAACTTGGCGCCAACAGGCTCAACTTGGCCCCCTCAACAGCGGGGTTTTCAAGCCTACAGTACTAGATAAGTCTGCTAGTACTACTCACGTTGCGAAGAACGCGTCCGGTGCTGTAATCAGAACTGAACGCCACTGCGGGGAGATTACAAGGGCAGTAGCAAATGTTCCCCCCCTCCCCCTATTTTGAACGAGCCCGGCGAACACACAGAGGCCTTCACTAGCAGACGGGACAGTTTGGTAAAAGAGTGATACTACTACGATGTATTGCAACGAAAACAAAATGCAGCCGAACGCAAAAAGACCGCATAGTCCGGCAACCCCTTGTTGTGCCTCGTCCCAGTACCACTCTAGTCTTGCCCTACCAACACTGCACGCTCCGTCACCGAATCTATCTTGCTACCACTACTGTCTCTACAATTTGCGCCGGCTTCTTGATCCATTAGGCGCTGCCTCTTTGCTTCATACTCAGCCTCAATGTCTCCAGCCCAGATCCACTGCATCCGGTCCTTCAAACTGTCTCGCACAAGCGGGAGACAGTCCTCATAGGACTTGCCCTTCATTTCTGGCGTCTGCATCTCGTAGACCTGCCCGGCCTGTCGAGCTGTTTCCTGGGCTTTTTGGGCTCGAGGAAGACGAACGTCCTGATACAGTTGCATCCACTTCTCAAGTGATTGCGTGTCGCTCTCTGAAGAGGCGGACAGGTAGTCAGCTATGGCTCGACCCAGAATGTAGCCATCTTCAATGGCTTGGCCAGCGCCAGCTCCTGTTGCATGTTAGTAGATGGCTATGTCATTCGGCAGACTACACCCAGTCATTTGTGCGCTCACCTTGATGTGGAAGCATCTAAAACCGAATGAACACATTAGCAGAAGGTTCAAAGTAACAATGCAACTGCTCCGTAGACATACCGCATGTGCTGCGTCTCCCATCAAGACTATCTTGCCGTTTCCGTAAACCCATTGATTGAGTAGCTCTCGGTCGTTCAAGATCCACTTAGATGGATGCTCATTCATGAAAGAAATAGTCTTGCGGACAGTGGCGTCAAAAGACTCAAATTCCTTCTGAACCTCGCTTCGGTGGCCAGTGGCTGTCCAACTCTCTTTGGTGCGATCATCATCGGAGTAAACAAAGGCAACAATGTTGAGGATTGTGTTTCTGCTGATGGGAAACGCCAAAAAGTGTTTATCTGGCCCCAGCCAGCTGATCGAGTACGAGGGGAATGGCCACCAGGATTCAAGGTCTTTGATTGGGACTAATCCTCGGTAGCACATGCGGCCGCTGTACTTGGGGTTGTCAGAGCGAAACTGGGAGCGGATATTGGAATGGATTCCGTCACATCCAACGACCAAATCCGCTGTCGTTGTTGTGCCATCGGCGAAACAGAGCTCCACGAAATTCCCCTGGTCCTAAAGAAGGAGATTAATGAAAGATTCCATACACGGCCTCGGGTTGGGGGGAAGAAGGAGTATGTGACCCTACTTTGAGCTCGATGCACTTCTTGTTGACATGGAGAGTAGCTGCGTTTCGTTTCTTCACATGGTCAAACAGGAGGGTCAGAAATTCTGCTCGGTGAACGGGACTCTGTCTAATTTCTTGCCGGTCATCAACGGGGACGGTAACAATCTCGCTACCCGTGTCGTAGCGGCGGAACGAGATCCATATTCCATTGCGGTGGCCAGAGATCTTGTTGAGGTCTTCCCCTACGCCGATGCGGTGAAGCAGCTTGGCTGCATTCACCCCTATGCCCAAGCCAGCACCAATTTCCTTGTATTCCGGTGCTTGTTCATACACGTCTATCAACACACTGCCATCCTTGGGACAGTGATGGTGGATCGAGAGCGCAGCACAGAGGCCGCCAATGCCACCACCGACGATGGCGACGTGAAACGGGAGCTTTTGGCTCGGCATGTTGGATGGAAGGAGAGTTGTTGCGCAAGGCTGATCGGTATTCAAACAATATCTTCCTCTTTTGGACTCAGCATTATTTATTTCTTGGTGTTCTTGTTTCGAAAGGCCATGCACAAGTATATGGATGACAGAACTTATCGAGGGCTAGTGTGACTCTCCCACACCATCACACATCGCTGCCGACTCGACTCCCCCCTGTATGCTGACGAGCCCACGCGGGTAAGTTGCTTAACTCCCCGAGCCACGTTGCTCCCCGCAGTTCCGTGCGGAGAATGTCAAGCAGCGTCCCTACCGGAAGTCGCCCGGACAGTCGCTGACGGCTAAATGGACTGGCAAGGGTCCCCCCAAACGTGCTTGTTCTCTTTTCCCCGCAGGTGTTCCGGAGATGCCAGTTCCCGCACCGCACCCATTTCAGCTAAAAAGGGTCAATGGAGAAGGGTTCCTTCGTGTCTGATAGCCAACGACGAAGTATATCAAAGTTCCGACAGGTGTACATCTAGATAGAATCGCTGTAATAGTAGGAACTGTTTTTGTCCGGTCGATACGGAATGAGAGCGAGAGCGCGGTGGCGTTGGACAATTTCTGGAAGCACGTCGAGACAGTGAATGTATAACTCAGTTCAAGGATACACTCTGCTGCGCACTTAATAACCATACCAGTATGAATGCGAAGAGGTGGCAGAGCCTCTGGGCAGTAGAACTCTGCATGGATAACGTTCCTGAGATGATGCAGTGCAGCAATGAAACATATCCAGTCTGCAATAGGCTAACATTATGAAACTTGGCCTAGAGAATATCTTCCCGCACAAAGTCGAGATATTCGTTAGCCTTGGCACTAATGCATCTCGTTCTTTCCTCAGCCGTCAAGTTGAACCATCTCTCCATTACCGTTAGCAAGGACCACTTCAAGAAGCCACTCCAATAACAGCGTCGAATCCCCCCAGCGTTCAACAGACTTACTTTTCGGTATATCGTTCCATGCCTTGTCGACTTAATCATATAGAGCTACAATGCAGGGTCTGGTGCTTGTCCCTCCAGTGATCTGAAATGGACCTTCGGACAATACTATGCCTCCGTATTGAACTTGGTGATAACGGATATCAGACACAGCTGGCTCTACCACATGTAAGTAAGTACTATACATAGGCAATGCGATCAATGGGTTGATCATACTGAAGTCTGTGTTTACCGGAAAGTATGGTGAATTGCCGCGGTGACCTCAGCGGCTTTGTTGCAGTAGAACTATTAGTACCAAGCATATAGTTAACAAGGCTGCAGAGCGAATTGGCCAGAGAATCTAACAACCTGGTTTTGGTGAACGCGAGCCTTCTTTATTCTGGCCGTCATGAAGTGGCTCATAGGACGTTTTGTTACACGAGAAAAATATGCCGAAAGAAATTGGGAGAGCAAATAGACATCAATAATTACCTCGAGAGTAGTTTGCGAGCGTATGAGAGTAAGGCCACAATCAGTAGGCAACCCGATTACCTCTTCTTTAAAGCCAAGCCGCATATGCTCATAGAATGCAATGGAGATGTGTGGATGTGTAGGGCTTGTACGATATCGGACGCCTCAACGCGTTTCTACCGCTTTCAGATTTATAAGCCAAGGCACCAAGGGACCGATCCGCGGGCGAGTGCGCATCCTGCGGCAAACCTCGTGGACAGAAGCGGAAGCGGCAGCGTGGCTGCCTCGTCATCTTACCGGGTATTTGCATATGAGAATCTCCTTTGTCGTGTGAAGTCCCCCCCCCCCCCTATTCAAGGAAAACCCCTTTAATCGATTTACTAAGCCTTACCCCTGAAAGTACTTTGAATATTTAACTATCCTTTATACATGTATTATAATGAGATTTCCTAAAGTTTTGCATTATATAAAGTATATGGAAAGTAAGCATATAGAATATAATATTTGCAGTTGAATAAAAAAAGACTTCTAGTAGCCTCAGTTTACAAAGGCATTCCAAACATTATCCTGCTCCAAAATGTCCATGTCTTCCTCACGCAGCATAAGCATAACTTCAAGCACTTCATCGGATGCGTTAACCCCAGCCGGTGCTCTCTTTCTCGGTAATATCAGGCCAACGCCATCCGCCTCTGTGTACCGTATCCTAACAAAGTCCGGCTTCCCAAGCGAGTTCCCAAAGTCCATGTCATACAGACTGAGATCGGCCCAGCTAGTGATTGTGAGGTCTCTCGCATTGAACAGGTCCCATCCAACAAAGATGGCTTTGTAATCCTCCATGCGATCCACAAGGCCGTAAACTTCAGCGACGTAGCGTAAGTTGATTCGATCGGGTGACTGAGATCGGGAAATGATGTCGCAGACAGCGGCGAGCGATTGTTTCGAAGCTCCATCAGAATATGCGCTCACATCCTCCACGGCAAGCTCGGCCAGAGAGTAAAGGACGACGTTTCCAAGATAGGGACTTTCCGGCGTCGACAACTTCTCACCAATGCGTCTTCGACCATTGACCGCTGTCACTAGTCGACTGGTATGGCTTTCGAGAGCTGGGTTGCGCTGCTTGCGGACATGAGTGACAACGGACCATATGAGGCCACAGAGCACCGTGTTCGTTGACGGCGTCATGGATGTATTGGCGCCCAGGAGCTTCTTTACGGCGTTGATCTGCTTGGTCAGAATCCTAAACAGCTTAGACTTGCATGGCGGAAACGACGTCGGCAATGCTGGCGGTGTCCGAGAGTATTCGGGATGTAACGTGAAGAGAGTGTCAGGCGAGAGCGTGGATACGGAAGCGAGCTCCGTGGAGATTGTGTCCCGCAATCGAGTGAGCCTACTATCCGCACAACTCAAGTCAAGTGATCCAGGTTTCGACGTATTGAAAGCCCATAGCCTCAGCACTTCTGCGAAGCCGGTGGCATCTACCGCGTTGTGGTGCATGCAGACGCACAATCCCACTCCTTGGTTGTCCGCGAATCGAAAAAGGCTCGCAGCGAAAACGGGTGCTCCTCTGGAAAAGAGAGACTCGTCGACCATGCTGGGAGCTGGCCAGACATCGGGTGGAATAGCTGCTGGGTCCATGCCCTGGGTAGACAGTGTCTCGTAGGCCGCCGATATCAAGCCCTTGTCGACGAGAGTCGGCGGCCCGTCGTCTGCAGCCCAACGGATTTCGAGAGTCGGCCTCTGGCCTGGCGCTGCTTCTGTTGGGAAAACACGGCCAGACAGCCATGGTAGCTGCTTAAAGACATTGCCAAGGCCGCTTTCGATAGTTTGCGAGATTGCCGAGGTCGATTGTGTCGTCCGAAAAGCCAAGAGTGTCGCAATGTAAGTGCTCGGCATGAGCAGATCCAGTGGCGTCAGCCGTTCAGACTTCAAATTGGCTGCCATATTTCTTTGTATGTGGCACAGTGGAATATGCCCAAGGTCTTCAGGTGGGAGCAAACAGTGCCTTTATATGTACTTGGGGCGGTGGACTCGGGCTGTTCAGACCTGATAGTTGACGAAGGCTGGCTGAGGAAGTATTTCGCAAACGCGATGTCCGAACAAGCCGATCGCCCGAGGCTCATGAACTACGCTGGGCCGAGAAAATGTAACCCCTGCTGTGCATGTCCTTGGCTTAGGAACTGAATAAGGCACTTTTATCACCTTCCCATGTTACTTCTGGCGCCTGAAGCTCGATGCGGAACTCGGAACCCTTTGCAGTTATCGTAATCAATATACGCTCTGATGATCAACGATACGTCAAGGGTACTGGCATAGTAGGCAACAAGCTGTTGCCTAGAAGGCAACTGCCGTGAGCTTCGATCATAAGCCGTCCGTTCTATCTCGGTCCACAGTAACACCTTTGGAAGTGTCCCTGGAATGGTTTACATTACTGCGTGGGAGCGAATAAAGGCGCCGATACGACGAGTTGTCTACGATATGTTTCCAACGTCTGCCTAACCCCGTCTTTTCCGGGCTATCGGACTGAAAGACGACTCCGAATCGGAGCTACCTCCGGGAAACCGTAAAAATCCCCTTTCGCTCTTTGAAGATAATAATTGTAGTTGCATTATATAATAGATAAAGAAGCCAAGTTTAAATAAGTAGGACTTTCTTTTCGTTATGAAAAAGCTCTACAACGGCATTTGCGGATGAAGCGGCGTTAGTCGATCGTGATATGGTATCGAGGTATAGATTTCCTGTGTTGGTGGTCATCGCCGATTGCTTGGTTCATTACAAGAAGCCAACATACACGTTTCCCTCTGGACAACCGACAGTTCTGAGCCGTGATCTCAAATTCAGCTTAAGACTATTACCATGACCTCTACATCATCAGCCGCTCCATGGTAGACGATGTTGACGTGGGGTGCTTGGTGTAACTTTCCCGTGAAGCTCGATGAATTGCGAATCGCAGTGGGGGACTGGAGGCCGCCTCCGCTATGCAATGTCGCCCGACATTTCACGGCACTGGGCGTGGTTAACCTGCTGGCGCAAGCGAAGGTTTACCGGCTGGCAGCACTGCTGGCGGGCCATCGGCTACGATACCCGTTCGGCCACGGAGACGGCCAGGCGGCATCTGGTACAAGGAAATCATGATGAAGCTTGGGCTTGCCGATTAGACAACTAAACAAGCGTGTTGCTGTGTATAATTGCCGTGTCTCGTTGCAGCAGTCGAGGTTCAAATCCTGGTTCACGGGTCCAGGCATTGGAGAATGTTGATAAGTACATGGATCACTTCATGCCGAGGGTCTAAAGAGGAGCAAAGCGTCCTTCGCGGAATTGGATCGAGCGGGACAGCGACAAAACTCGTCATTGGTATCAGTCGTTGTCGAAACCTTGTCCAGTTTTGAAGTCTCTCGAACTATAGTCCCGTGTTATCATATGCAGCAGCAATTGCGGTCTTCGGCACCTGACGCGCGTATTCTTCGAGCGTTAGCTGGCTCATTTCGCGGATCGTTGAACGCCCGAGACTGTATGATGACGGGAACTGTAATCTTTCATTCATAATTTGGCTCTGCTCAGTTGGAGTTACAAGATGAAGAGTAAAGATATGCAGTTTCCCACAGTGGCACTAACAACTCCTTCAGAGAAGGAACGCACGAACCATCGTTTCTTGCACGACGGCTACATTGACTATCACGCACGATCCTTTGAACTAGGTGACTGCTCAATACCAATTTGTCAGTCAGGCGCTTCCAGAGATTTCGAGACGTGGAGGCGTTGTTGGTGAAGTCTTCGTATTTCAGACATGTACACGCGGCTCGATCAGGCTGAGGGCCTAGGGTATACGCGTTCCTGTAAGCTTAATACGAAACATAACCGGGATGTAAGCTGGACAACACGAGTTTGTAGGTGTTGCAGTGTGCCAAAAGGGGATTAGAAAAACCATGTTGCATACGCGTCCATGTTGGCTGAGTCGAGTGATATTGGGGTCAGAAAATGTTTTCTCCTGCCACATGGAGTTACGGGGCTCTTTGCGATGAACAACTGGCCAATCGCGAACTTCTTATTACCCTCTGCAACGGAAGCACTAGCACAATGCCCCTGCTTCAGCCGCATATCCAGCCAAACAAAGATCCATAATGTTCCTTTGCAAAGCATTGGGAGAATGCCTCATTTCTGACAGTCACTTAGGCGCTGACCGCTTCGAGCAATTACCATGCAGGAGTGTGCAAAGCAATAGTTTGAGGTAACATAGGCTGGTTTTGTAGTTCCTCAAGGGGTCACACAAGGCTAAGAGACCTCTATGTATATATGTGTGTCTCAACTTGAAGAGAATATCCCGACTTATGTCCTTTTGCCATTGCAACCTCGTGCCCGTTCTCGAAACAAGTATCATGGCTTGGAGGCGTGTCATTGTCTTTGCTGCCTTGAGCGGTCATTTCTTGTTCGCAGTAAATGCGGAGAACATCTGGCCAAACCCAAAGATTGATGAACTCGAGAAGCTTCTATATGAGCAAGAAAATCCCTTTGACGGCCCCGGAAGCCTCGCGTCATTTGTCGATGGATGCAGCGGCCCAGCTGAGCGTGCTCTTGGTATAGGTCGCAGCTTTGGTGCAGAGTGGATCAGAAACGCCTATCATGACATGTCAACAGCGGACGTTTCTGCCGGGACTGGCGGACTGGATGCCTCAATCGTCTTTGAGATGGATCGTCCCGAGAACATCGGTGACGCGTTCCAGGAGACACTCAACATTTTCAAGGGCAACTATAACAACAGAGTATCAATGTCTGATTTATTCGCATTAGCCACGGTGATGGCAGCCGGCGGCTGTTCAGATGGAAAAGTCATTGTTCCGTTGAAAGGAGGTCGTGTGGACGCAGCAGGGCCGGGTCCCTCTGGTGTCCCAGAGCCCCAGCAAGATCTCCAGACGCATACTGCGAGTTTCGCAAAACAAGGATTCGATACATCCGAGATGATTGCCCTTGTTGCTTGCGGGCATACCGTCGGAGGCGTCCATGGTGTCGACTTCCCCGAAATTGTCCCAAACCCTGCTCCCACCGATAGTGTTCGTATATCCAACTCGATGAGCGGTAAGCCCCTGGCTGGCTATTGCCGTTGAGTCTGCTAACTTGTCGTGGCTTAGGCGAAGAATGATAATACGGTTACCTTTGATACGACAACAGATGGTTTTGATAACATCGTGTAAGCCGCCATCCTCAAATCTCTTCCATTCTTCATTCTCCGTCAACCGGCTCAACAGTGTTAACTGAGAATATTGTATCAGTGCCAAGGAATTCATAGGCAACGTGTCTCAAAATCCGCTTGCCTTTGGTCAAAACGAAACGACTCGGTCGGACTTCCGTATCTTCAACGCTGACGGTGGTGACATGATCTCACGAATGGCGACGTCAAATGACTTTTTTCTCGATACATGCAACACCATGTTCGAGCGCATGATCAATACGGTGCCAAGCAATGTCAAACTGGTAGACATCAAGCCTCTTGATGTCAAACCAAGAGAACTGTCTGTCACTGTCAATGATGACGGAACACTGTCAGTAACCGGCGTCATAAGGGTAAGTCGCTTGATCTCACCTGGAAACGTTGAATGGTCAAATAATGACAGAAGCGACACAGATTGTTGATGAGATTATTAATGGCACTGGGACGCGAATCTTTGTACACTTGAAGTCCCGCTCTGGTGACCCGATGCTGGTAGCAGAGGCAACCACATCGAGAGGGCAAACGGGAGGGTGTTCGTACCCGAATTGCGGTCCAAGCTTCACATACTACACCTTTGACTCGAAATTCCCGACTGAGCACGGTATATCGTCTTTCACCGTCGAAATCGCGGATAGTCAAACCGGCAGGAACGAAAGCCATGATAATGGTGGCGCCGGCTTTCCTCTGTCTGACAATATTTTTCCAATGTTTGCCCTTTCAGGTCAAAGTTCAATAACCATCGATGGCATCAATCAAATGCAGCTCAATCTGACAGCAGCAGTGAGTGAACCCTTCATTTTGGGTGGACTTGTTCTCACATAGCTAACCATATCCAGGTCCTGAATGCCGAGCGTTTTACAGACGTCTATCTGATTGTTCCCCAGCCCTCGAACAAAAGTGCCCCAATCAGCCCATGGACTCGGGAAGAAATTTCCATGCAGTCTCTGGGCAAGGTCGAGGGGACGAATTACACCCTCTATACGGGCGTATGGCAGAGCAGTGGTCCAACGTCAGCGGCATCTACACATCCGTTTGATATCGTTGCTGTGGGTTCAGAAATAACAGTTTCAAGTCTCTTCAACTCTTGGGATGGCATTCCTAGGGCATAGGCGGAATCGGCGTCTCGGGACCTCCTCGTACATATAGACACTAGAACAGGAGACTAGCTACATACTATCGAATCAAGCCAAGGGAATATCTATCATACCTATTCTGAAGGGCGCTCGATGGGTTCTCGTCAACCTTACCTTGATATCACCCCAGGTAGTAAGTAAGCTTTAAAGGAATCGATTCGAACGCCATCATTTGGCGCAATAGGCCACAAGCCTTCTGAAAGGCGTGGCTGCTGCCTGGTATAATCTGCTACAGCAACGATAGCGCATACAGGATCAACAATGGACAGTATAGGTCAACTGTAATTGCCCACCCCACCGCTGGTCCATGTAAACCCGTGCAAAGGGCGGGAATCCTATGATCCGGTAGGCATTGACAGCTCTGCCTTCATGTTGGCTGGTGCGATACTTGCGCCCGACCACTTGGAAGTGACCGTCTTCAACTGTGTGTAGAAATTGACCCCCGGTTTCCCGTAAAAGGTACTGGCTCCCCCTCCCGCCACGCTCTTCTTGTTGCCAGTGAAAGAGAACATTGGGAGAGGCACTGGAATCGGCACATTTATGCCCAGTTGGCCCGCCTCAATGTTGCGCCGAAACTTCTCTGCAACTGCACCTGACGATGTGAACACAGCGGCGCCGTTCCCGTAGTCGTTGCTGTTGATCAGTTCGATACCAGCCTCAAGCGTGTCAACTTCGACACAGACCAGGACAGGGCCGAAGATTTCCTCCTCATAACACCGCATGGACGGCTTGACGTCGGCAATTATCGTCGGTGCGATCCAGTTACCGTTTGGATATTTCGCCGGCTTATAGCCACGGCCATCAAGAAGGATTCTAGCTCCCTCCGCCTCCGCACTTGCAATGAGCGATTCGATTCTCGCTTTGCTTTCGGGTGTGATCACGGGGCCGAGGTCAGCGCCGTCTTCGAAGCCAGCATCTGTGCGGAGAGTCTTCGCTTTTGCCACCAGCTCATCAAGCCAGCTCCGAGTTTCACCAACAAAGACTGCGACCGACAGCGCCATACACCGCTGTCCCGCAGCACCAAAGGCCGCACTGACAACGGCGTCCAGTGTCGACCCCTTGTCGCAGTCGGGCATGATCAATGCATGATTCTTCGCGCCCAGGTTTGCCTGCACTCTCTTGCCATTCGCAGAGCCGCGAGTGAAGATATACTCCCCAGCCTTATTGCTTCCAACAAAGCTGATGGCCTTGATCACCGGCGAGTCAAGGAGGAAATTGACAGTATCATGTGCACCATGAACCACGTTGATCACACCCTTTGGAAACCCGGCCTTTTCGGCCAGCTCGGCAAGTATCATCGCAGCCCCCGGATCTCGCTCGGAGGGCTTGAGCACCAGCGTGTTGCCGGTGATGGTAGCAATTGGAATGCACCACAGCGGTATCATCGCCGGAAAATCTGCAGGGCGTTCGTGGTTAGGCATCCCTGCTATTAGGTGGCTCGCAACAGGCGGAAGCACATACTGAAGGGGCAGATAGCGGCAACGACGCCAAGGGGCTCTCTATAAGTCCTCGTCTCCATGTCTTTGGCGACTTCGAGAATTTCTCCCTTCATATATTCTGGCCCGGCGCACGCAGCTTCGGCTACCTGTAGCCCACGAAGCACGTCGCCTCGCGCGTCTGCAAATGTTTTGCCCTGTTCCAGGGTGATGGAAGCAGCAAGTCTGTCCCAGTTCTCCTTGATGATCGAGACATAGCGAAACATGATCTGCTGTCGGGCAATGATGGAGACTCTGCTCCAGGAACTGAACGCTTTTTGCGCGGAATCGATCGCATCTTGCAATTCTTCGGTGGTCATCAGTGGTACTCTGGTCACCAAATTATTCGTGGCAGGATCATGGACAGGCACGAAGTCTTTGGACTGGGATGATCGGAACTCATTGTCCACGAAATACGGTGTGTCCTTTGGCTCAATTATCCGTTCGTGAGAGCGAGGGAAGTCGGTGGACGTTGAGCCCAGAAAGCCCGCTGCGGTTGGACCAGAACCCATCGTGATAGCGTCCCTTGTGTATGCCTAGATGATGCCTGGATTGCGACGCCGTTGACTCTCGGCCGGTGGAAGCTTGATCATACGCCGGAGAAATCTGGATTGTTCTTCATCCGGCGCGGGGGTGTTGAGGGCATCTATAACTTGGCAACCAGCCCCTCTCCGCAATCGACCTTCATGAGCCCAACCTGCGAGGATGCCCAGCCAAACTGCCGTGCGGGGATGGTACATACATACTACTGCTACTCCAAAAAAAAAGAAGATAATACCTCGTCCGCATGCAGATGGGTACGAGACATCGCCAGACAACCGCCGGTCACCACCTCCAGAGCTCAATGCCAACGGCCAGTGAAAAGTGAGCAAACCGGTGAGGTTTAGAACAAGTTCCGTGCTCCTTGCTCCTTGCCAGTAGGACCACCGATTCGTTGACTTCTTGGCGATCATCTGGCTCACTTGCTAGCAAACTACACGCCAGGATTCTGGAAAGAACTCGCTGCCTTCGATATGCGGAAGTTGACTTGCTAAAGGGCATCAAAAATTGATAACTGTCGGCAAATTTATATCAAAAATAACTTAAGGAAACAGGATCAAACTTGATTACCCTCGTCTCTCATTGACACCTTGGCGCGTGAGAAGTTTGGAGTAACGTAAATCAGCACTGTTCAGCACCGAACCGACTTCGAGCTTTCCTGTGAGTAGCCTATCCGTAGGCTGACGCTGATATCCTATCTAAAAAAAGAAAAGACGGAAAATGGACCGTTGCTCTCAAGGCAGATTTGAAATACGGGCTGCAAGTATGTAGGAATACGGCCCACAGCAGTGCCCGCCAATTCCTGTAGAGAAGTCTAACCTAGCTACCGAGAGCGAGAGCGAGAGAACCACGGTACGTAAACATAGGTAGATCCACATAGCATCATCCCGTGGGTAGATCTGATATACTATCTCTCTTACTCTTCGTGCACATGCATGCGAGAGGTAGATTTCCCTTGAGCGACTCATCATGTTCATAAGATGTACTAATTCACCAGACTTCCGCCAGTATTCAGGTTCCAGGGCTATGTCTTGCAGAAAGAATGCCGCAGGTTGGCAACAGAAGCACTCCGTACGCACCTTCATCATCGTTGCGGTCAGCATTGTGTTTTGTTGGATCCCAAAGAAAGCAGGGGTGGGGAATAGGTAGGCGTTTGTACATACCAGTATGGTGGGACAATGTGGTCTGTTGGGCCATATTACAGCACTACGAGCCTGGGATCTGACTCCTACGAGATAATCGTGCTATATGGCTGATGACTCGGCGTTACCGCATCGAGTCACATCTTTTCTCCGAGGATAGAGTTGCATCATATCGGGCATACCACGTTCCTTGACACATAATGCGGTGCAATCTGTTGAAACTGGTATGTCGGACATTGGAGATTACCCATTCCGAGACCGAGCCATCTGCGGTGCCTGACTCTGGAACCCTGACAATTCATCTCGCAGCACTTGTTGTCTATGCGACTCAGCACTAGAGACAAGCTTTCGCGCATTACGGAGCCTAGGAAAGCTAATTGTCATCACAGTGGGTTATACTCCGTTTTCTCAAGATATCATAAAGCAAAGATCCTGTCAGAATTAAATAAGCGCTAAGTCGGGTGAGACCCGTTAAAGCAACATGATCGAGCTACAGCCACAGATGCTCGGGATATATAATCAGAGCTACGAATACAAATCGTGGAATACCTTCAGCCTCTTGTCTTCACCAAGTACTCGTCATTCATCATTCAAGCTGTTATTAAACATCCTCGCCGTTTCAGCCTCGTGTTCGCCGATTTGCCTCTACCTGCGCAAAACACTGCCGTTTACACCATTCGCTCGACCCTCCCAAGATGTCAGGCCAAGGTTACCTTAACCAAACCAGCCTACACACGCAGGCAAAATGGCGGTCGGCTCTCTTGACGTACCCCGGCAACCTCAAAGGCGCTCTGCTGGAAGCTCAGAAAGACCCCAAGAAGGTTCTTTTTGGAGTCGGTCAAGGAATTCCAAGCATTTTCTTGACAAAAGTGTACGCTTCCACGAGACCGGACTTTATCTGGATGGATGTTGAGCATGGAATGTTTGACCGCCTAGTGCTGCATGAGTAAGGCAAAAAGTCGACTCGCAATGCGTTGCAAAGAGGACTGCTAACCGAAACAGCGCCATCCAAGCAGCCCAGCACCACTCCGAGGGCCAAACAATGGTTGTGGTCAGAGTGCCTGGTGAAGACGAGGTCTCTTTGACTACTGCGTTAGACGCCGGTGCCTCTGGCATCATCATCCCCCACTGTGAGACACGAGAACAAGTTGAAGAGTTCATGAAGAAAATTTACTATCGTACGTACAATTCAGCGGAAACGAACACATTAGTAGCACCTTACTCATCAAACAATGTCGACTCTAGCCCCCATCGGAGGCCGCTCCTTCAGCCCCTGGGTCTTTACCCCCGGCATCTCGGACGCTTCTCTGTACGCGAATGATGCGTTCAATATGAAGACTGCAAACAATCATGTCGCCGTCATTGCCCAAATTGAGAGCGTCAAGGGTATTGAGAACCTCGATGACATCGCATCGATACCCGGCCTCTCCGCTCTCATGTTCGGGCCGGGTGACTTCTCGGCCGATGCGGGACTGGAGCTGAGCTTGGGAGAGCCTCATCCCACCCTACTCGCTGCTATGGAGAGCATGTCGAAGGCAAGCAAGAAGCATGGCGTGCCCCTCTTTGGGTAAGTAGTAGCCGGGTCATCTCACTCTTCCACCTTACGCAAGCTGATTCAGTATTACAGTGCCGCAATGAACTTAGACATGGTCCCTGCGTTGGTAGAATCAGGTCACGGAGCGATCATGGTCATGCTAGATGTCTGGGGTATTGCAAACCTCACAAAGTCCAGCATTGAGAAGGCTAGAGGACTTGTTCCGAAGTGAAATAGCACCCCTAGTACAGGCGCTCCTGAATCAGAATATGCTCATTAGCGAATACCCTCATTGTCAGCGGGTGCGTAATGTATTATTGGGACCATGACATATCCCCCATCTCCGGCGTACTTTCCTATATACCTCTTTGCTAGTCATGTTCGCTTTGTAGAGGATAGAGATCACTTCGAAGAGACCGCAATATATCATATTAGATCAGGTGTTGAGATGGAATAGTAGTCAACCGTCTTTATGCGCACATTCCTAGCAGTTATCATATTTCCTTGCTTCATTCTATCAACGCTTCAAAAACCGCAATAGAAAGGTCAAAAGAGCATATTTTGTGCCAAACCTAACATACTCCGATTCTGACTATGCAGGCAACACCATCTGCAATGTGCAATACCAAGATGCTACGAACTCCTGTTGCAACTGTGAGAGGAGAAAGCCGTACAAGGTAAAGTATCAGATATTAAGAAGAAGGGGCTTCCGCATTTCGAGTAAGAGAAGACCCATTTAGCGCCAGCGACCCAGTCGACAGAATGGATGGATGTACGTAGAGTCCAGAACTTCTGGACGAGATTCGGGGTATATGAGGTAGGGGCAGGCACAGCAGTCGCAGCGGACAAGGGCGAGTCCCAATGATACCCACCTTAGGTACCAAGCATCTTATTGGAAGACGCTTCGGACCCCTCAGGGTCAAGTCCAGGGACTCAGGCACCAGCGAACGAATGGCATGTGCAGCTTTTGGCATGATAGAGCCCAGATGGCGTATCACTTTCGGGAACCGCAGCCTCTGAAGCAATAGCCCCTTCAACTAGGCCTAGGAAGGCAAATACCGAAGTATGATCCGGGTGTTGGTACGAGCGTTAGTGCCTGGCTTTCCTACGGGGGTTGGTGCCGTGTGATTAGGGTTGCTGCTACGGCAGACATATTCCCAGGAATTCCGTTCTCAACCAGATCTTACGAGGGTCAATCTCAGACCCAGGACCCCGCCGGATCCGCAAGTGGTCATCTTCCCCTAGGTACTAGTCAAGCTCAGCTTGGAGATCCTTGTGTGGGACGAGGAAAGCAGCCGATTCGCGGATTGCAAAAGTATCCGAGAGACTTATAAGTGTTCCCTTCAGAAGGCACTCCGTAATAGTTTCGTGAAAGTCTGGTATCCTTGCATCCACGGACTACTATATAACTACCTAGTACGATTCACACCTTAGGCTTTTGCGATACTCCGAATGCTCGTAAGGTACCGGCCTGCTAAGATGAAAACGCAGCGCTGTTCTGCACCTGCAAACGCCATCGCTCCTGACAAGATGAATCCTCGCCCCCACGAGCATGCGACTGATGCGGATAGAAGTGGCAGGTCAAAGCGACTCTGTCATGGAAGCATTTTATCGGCGCCTCTTTACGCCTTTGGGAAAGTCACCTCCGATAGGTATTGGAACGCGATTGACCAGTATTAAGTTAGTGTAAACTTGAGGCAACGGTACTTGGCATGCGATTATAGGTGTTGCTACTCAAGTACCTGGGATGCTACGACGGCCATTATTCACATACGCTCCTCGTGGAATCAAAATGTCAGACAAACACACAAGATTCGTCGATGTTCATGATGGCATAGATGCAAAGTAACATGTGCCGACTCTGGGCGATATTGTAGTCCTTTTAACTGCTTTATATCTCGGGGAAAGGTCGCGAAATACTACCTCTATTCCCCCCTTAAAGAACTGCTTGTTGAACAAAATCTCTTGTTGGCATTTCTATCTCTTTAGAACTTTAGAGGTGACAACTAATGGCCTAGATATCCATTCACTCTCGACCGTTACAAGCTCGAACTCGAGGTAGTGCTGTACAGTTTGATAGTACTGGATCTCTAAAAATCTACGCCTGCCCCGGGGCCTACGTAACTAGACGAAAGTGTCAGTAGAATGCGGGCATTCGTGCATAATCAGAACCGCTGGTCAACTTCCTCAAGCGCGCCCTCAATTCCATTTTGCTCACCTTAGGCTCGGTCTTAATCTTCTCGTACATACATAGCCCATCTCAAGGGCTGCATCATGCAGATAATCAGCTTGTTCAAGTCGAGCTTGATGATTTGAAACAACCCTCCTGGCGCAGGACAATGGAATCTTGAGCAACAATCACCTTGAACGGCCTTTAAAGGCCTAGGTTAGATAAGCCGTAAAAGGACCGAGTTGCCGAATTGCTTCAACCTCCTTCTACTTTGGGGATTCTTCGTATTTTGGCTAGTCCAGTGTTCGTTGAACACGGCAATGACGGCACACGCATAATGTTTACACCGGGAGCTCTAGACTCTTGAGTGTGGAAATCGATGCTGGGAACTGAACTGCAATTCCCTCGCTGTAATATGGTGCCAGGAGCTATCCAAGATCGTATGAACCTCCAGGATCATTCCTGCCTTCCTTGAAAGTTCTAGCTTAATCCCTTTGCACGAGTAATCAATGGTATTGAAGGTGTAGATGGACTCTATAAAAGAACAGAATGTTTTCTTGCCTTTCGAAACACAAGACGCCTCAAATTCAGTAACCTGCACCGTTCTCTTTGCATCAGCGGAGACTTGACATATTTCGACATGCTTCTCACAGCCATGATTCAGTTGGTCCTTGGTGCTCTCGCCTTGGGAGCCCGAAGTGTTTGTATTACGCCTGTCCTTTGACTTCATCAAGGCTTACCATGCGACAGAGCGGTATGAAACAACTGTCTGTTGCTGTGTCGAATCCTTCCAGCCAAAAGGTCACCAGCTCGGCAGCTTTCAGCAGCGGTGCTGGCAACAATAACAACGCGAACATCTACGATGGTACAGGAAATGCTGGGGTGGATACATACCGTAAGTGATCGAAACTACAGTCTGCCCGAGGGGTAACAAGAAGGATATCTGACTGGTCCTAACTCAAACAGATTGCTACTATGGTGGCTGGGAGAGCTTCCCCCCCGTTTCTGAATGGATTGAGTTCGATGCCATGTGGAACTACTCGAAGAATGCGATGGCAGAGTCCTGTGCCGACCTCGGTATAGGATCTTGCTCGAATGGTGCTGGAGCTTTTGGACCTGGCAACAGCGGAGAACAGATCGGTCTGATTTGGAATGCTATCCAGCAGGTCGCCCAAGCTTCCTTGGTCGATCATCGGTTCATCCTTGCTACAATTCTGCAAGAGGTAGGCTTCTCACAATCCCTTTCTTACAGTAGATCGCTAATATTACACAGTCCATTGGCTGTATGAACGTTTGCCCGACCACCAACCCAGACCCTTCCTAACTAGATAATCCCAGTCTAATACAATCTAATAGCAGAGTGACCTTTATTAGAAATTCTGCTAGCAACACTGCCTAGCAGTCTAGTATTACCTAAATAGTTATTAATAGAACCCAGGGAACTGCCCTTAATAATAGACTGGTTTAATGCATAAACTAATATAGTAATATTTATAAAGTAAGTGACTAAGACAGCGTTATATATAATAATACTAATATATAACCACTAGGCCGCTTGCTGTTATAACTCAGGCTCTGTAAATAGCAGTAATCTAAATAATAGCTAAGGAGCTACAGCTTCCTATATTAGTAATATTACTAACTAAATAATAGAATGGCTTTATTCTATATAAATATTTACCTAACTACTAACCTAGACCCTTCTTAACTAGATAATCCCAGTCTAATATAATCTAATAGCAGAGTGACCTTTATTAGAAATTCTGCTAGTAACACTGCCTAGCAGTCTAGTATTACTTAAATAGTTATTAATAGAACTTAAGGAACTGCCTTTAGTAATAGACTGGTTTAATATATAAACTAATATAGTAATATTTATAAAGTAAGTAACTAGAATAGCATTATATATAATAATACTAATATATAACTACTAGGCCGCTTACTACTATAACTTAGGCTTTATAAATAGCAGTAATTTAAATAATAGCTAAAGAGCTATAGCTTCTTATATTAGTAATATTACTAACTAAATAACAGGATGGCTTTATTTTATATAAATGTTTACTTAATTACTAACCTAGACCTTTCTTAACTAGATAATCTTAGTTTAATATAATTTAATAGTAGAGTGACCTTTATTAGAAATTCTGCTAGTAATACTGCCTAGCAGTCTAGTATTACCTAAATAGTTATTAATAGAACCTAGGGAACTGCCCTTAGTAATAGACTGGTTTAATGCATAAACTAATATAGCAATATTTATAAAGTAAGTGACTAGGATGGCGTTATATATAATAATGCTGATATATGACCACTAGGCCGCTTGCTGCTATAACTTAGGCTCTATAAACAGCAGTAATCTAAATGATGGCCAAGGAGCTACGGCTTCCTACGTTAGTGATATTGCTAACCGAATGACGGGATGGCTTTATTCTGAGTCGAAATTCAACCAGTGTTAATCTCTAACATCGCAGAGGGATCTGGTTCATTAAGGTACATAGGTAGGCTCTATTTTACCTTTGTATATGATACCTTGTTAAAGTATATAAGCGAAAAGAAAGTCAGAGCCCCGTCTACCATGCGGCCGACAAGTTATCTTGCTCTATGATGTTCTAACTAGTCCACCTCCGCCATCCTCTACAGCTCATAGTCGAGGGTAACTGTTTCCAAAGATACTACTGTGCCTCATTATGTTATACTTAGTATCAACATGGCGAGACGCAGGATTCTGTCATCTGTTTTGGCTGTATAGCTAGCCATGCCATCCAGACTGATCTTCTAGAAGATTCAGGCTCTGGCTCAGAACGTCAACAATAGAAGAAGAAATAGTGCAGCTCATAGCTACCCACAGGAACGGGTTACCACTTTCAGCGGACTCGATGATGATGGTGATGCTGGTGATAATGTACACAAATCGGCCATCCTCAAAACCCGGTCTTGATTCGCCGTTCACTGCTCCGTTGATGGACGGCTGAGATAGGGTAATCAGCTAAGGCGGGCGAGGACGATGGTACCACAAGCACTTGGCGTTGTGGCAAGGATGGAAGTACACTGCACGCAAATTGACGTCCGGGGAACAGGAGTCGATCAAAAGCGGAACTGATGATTGACAACCATTCGCTGCATTAGAAGCCTTGAGAGCCTATTCTTGAGATGCCGCCCAGAAGCTAAGCAGTTTATATCGCCCGAATGAAGCAGCCAGATGTGCATTCACGCAATATATACGCTGCCTCAGGCCTTATCACGGATAATTTGCTTATTGCAGATTGCTTGCTAATACGGAGATTGGCCAACCCGCCCCTGCCGCCTAATGTTACCCTGGCTCAACCATCACATTTTATGGGGGCAATGCAGTCAGATTTCTTGGCCAAAGGATTCCTCTCTCCATTGAAGGTCCCCATAAAGCCAAAATCCCCTGGGAGACCTCGAGTTGTAGAGCAATGTAGCGTAAAGCTCGCGTGGCGCGATCATAGTCATGTCTGTCGCTCGCATCAACGCTGTCTTTTGCGTCCTGTGGATTCTCCTCTTTGTGATATCATCTTTCTTCTCCTACGATGATCCCTCGTCCATCTTCTTCAATGCTGAGAAAGCCTACAGACAGCGCTTCTCCAGCGTGAGGGTGGCTGAAGCAGAAGCCTACATTCGAAATCCGCCTGCAAGACTCGTCCCGATCGAACCAGTCGACAAGCTGCTGTGCATCGGCATTCCAAGCGTCAATCGCACAACCGAATCCTTCCTTTCCTCCACGATTGCTACATTATCCGACACCCTAAAACCGGAGGAACGGGCATCGATACGCATTGTTGTACTACTGGCTGATAAATCGCCTTCGGAGCACTTCGCATATGGCCAGCAATGGCTCGAGCCGCTTGTCGACGAGGTCCTCCTGTACGGGGACCCTCCCGCGGGAAGCTCCGTATACCGTCGCATACCTTTCGACTTGAAGGAGGGTAGTACTCGCGGTGACGGTCGCGTTGAGAACATGAGACTCGATCACTCAGCACTGGTGGAAGCTTGCAGAGAGCAGGAGTATCCATACTTCGCCTTGGTGGAGGATGACATTGTCACGACACGCGACTGGTTCCAGAGATTCAAGAAGGGATTGGCATACGTCGAACGAAAGACCGAAGAAACCAAGAAAGAGTGGATATACCTGCGACTGTTCTATTCGGAAATCTTGATGGGATGGAACAACGAGGAATGGTTGTCTTATTCCAAGGTCATCTGCCTGGTGTACACCGCTGTGCTCCTCGTGTTCCTGGTCGGGCGCAAACACGTGCGCATTGGTGTTTCCACCAGTGTCTCGCCGCACGCGCAGCGATACCTTGCAGCTCTCATTTTCGGTCTCTGGCTGCCCGCTCTGATAGCCCTGTACTTTCTCTCTGGTCGTCTTTCTGTTAACAGACTGAATCCCTTCAAATGGAGCGAGTTGCACGGAGCCCGCGAGATGCCGCATTACGGCTGCTGTGCCCAGGGACTTGTCCTACCCCAGCGCCACTTGGCGGACTTTCAGGCACTTCTGAGAGACCCGCCCTATGACTTTCCAGGGGACATGATACTGGAGGACTATGCTGAAGCTCGGGGATGGGTGAAATGGGCGCTGGAGCCGAGTGTATTCCAGCATGTCGGGTTCAAGGAGTCTTCTGATGGCACGCGCAGGGCAGAAGTCTGGAACTTTGGGTTCGAACGATTGCACGGGAGGTGACAAGGGATAGCCAGGTGTGTAGGCTTGCTTGCAGAAAGGCCCGTGCGGCATAATCCACGGTCGGAAAGCTACAGACACTGGATTCACGGTCTCGCTATATGTAGGTATGTGCATTGCCCAGGACGCTGCAACACAGAGATGTCGGCCTCCTCCAATTCGCTCATGGCGCCCTGCCTGGACATCCGCACGATGGCTCAAGTACATGTAGTCTTGCCGCCCCCGTACGCGCATCAGGAACAATGGTCTTAGCCTCTTGTTTAACGACCGCTTTCTCTGCCTGGTAGATATAGCCTTGCCAACAGTCTAGCGAGCCACTCTAGTCCATAGTGCTCTGACGATGGCAGATTGGACGCAAGACCAATTGTGCCAAAGCCTTGATTAATGCCACGATTCTCCTAGATAAGTCGTTGCGAAAACGGCAGATATCCCCATCATCTCCCTCGAGACAAGGCGACGTCAACAAATGTTGACTTGATGACTTACTCGTTCCATAGCTCCAACATCATTATCGTGGTGCACCACTTCATTGGCTGCTGTTGCTACTGATTGTCTATCAATTGCATGCTATACACATGTTCCGAAGCACTTCAAAACTGCCTCTAGAATTTGCATCCGGCCAATGTATGGTATATTGTGCAAAGAATGACGATAAAGATAACTCATACCATCAATATAGGGCAGCCTAGCTCTACCAAGTCACTTGCGCGCAGTACATGTAGTAATGGAGCAAGAAATGCTTACCGTCTTTGTAACCGATGCCATGTTGTAGCACAGTTTCATAGGTACTTTCGCGTCTGCGGCGCGATGACCTGGAGCATTTGGACTGGTAATTCGTCTCACGTTGAAAGACTCAGTCGATATTTAACCTAGTACAGTACTTCTCATTTACAAAAGCATCAACCATCGCGACGAACTGAAAAGCGATACTGATCCCCTCTGTTGAGATACACAACACGCTCCTTAAGGCCTTCCTGCTCAATCTTGTCTTGAAAGTCTGACAAAGGCGACAAGAAGACGTCGTAATCATCAAAGTGTATCGGTATAGTCACATCCGGTTGAATGAGATGAATCAACTGAATGCCTTGCTTGGCGTCCATCGTAACCATGACCAAGGGCGCGGAGGCTCCTGGAATCGTTGTGCCTCCGAGATGTACCAGCATGAGATCGACCTGCTTCCCGTTGAGCCACTTTGGAATTTCCCTCAACTCGTCGACAAAAAGAGTGTCGCCCGAAATATAGATACGGTAGCCCGTCTTCAATTCAGAAGAGGCATTCTCGTCGTCTTTGGCGCCAGCCGAGGTGTCAGCCCAGCCAAGTTCCAACAGCCACCCGTTTGTGGGTGGAACGGCACTCAATAGATCATTGAGGGCAGACAAAGGTCCTGGGGGAACATGTTTTCCGGGCATGCCAGTCACTTTTATTACCGGCGTTGCCGTCTCGGTCTGCGTATTTGGCGGAGATTTCAGGAGTAAGCTATCAAAGAAGTCCAGAGCGTGGACCGCCCTGAAGGGTTCAGGCTTCGAAGAGGACGTCAGACACCCTTTGGCATGCGGAGTGGTGATGATGGGAAAGTCTCGGTTGAGTGACTTCTCGACAAGCTGATCGAAATGGTCTTCATGATAATGAGACAATAAGATGCAGTCCATCGGGGGCAACTGGTCAAGATTGACGGCGGGATCCGTCCGGCGTTGAGAGGTTACTCCCGGACCGAGATGCACATGGTCCCCTGCATGCAGGAAGTTTGGATCTGTCAAGATGCGAAAGTCACCCCATTCGAGGATCGTAGTGGCATTGCCAATGAAATATACACTGGCGTCTTCTTTGCCTGCTGACAATGCACGAGGGTGTGTGTGGACGTTCTTGATCGGGAGATTGCTGGAGGTCTTCCCGGCCTGCGCCTGTGATCGAAGCAACGCAACTCTGGACGAAGGAGTAAACGTAAGGTGTGCTTTCGAGCTCATGGTAGGTATTCTAGGCAATGAACAAAGTGAATCGTCAGGAGCTCTGCAAGCGATGATTGAAAATCAACTGAGAGTGCACAGGCTGCACATTTATAGTGACGGACTTTTAGCAGGCCCTCATTTAGCCGCCAATTGATAATCACATCCGGTGATGCGCGTATGACGCCCAGAATACGCACAACAGCTCAACCATACAAATCGGGCGTTCTCATGCCACCCTCTCCTTGGCTACCTCATCAATTACCAATTACCTCACACGGCATTTCAATTATAACGCTTGCTCCTTCTGCTGAGCTAACCTAACAAGGCACCGAGCCTGAACTGCTGGCGTTCTGAGCTCTCTTAGTGTCTGCGTGAGCCCCTTCGCAATCTCGAGTCTTGAGTCTTGGTTGATATAAGTGCCCTGTAAATGTCGCAACTAATTCACTGCACTGTTGAACGTGATAGTGATGTGAAAACTCAACATGATTAACTACGTCGTAGAGGTTATCTTGCCAGTGTCTGTGTCCGCGGCCACTGGTGACCCCGCATATGAGAGTGACTCTCTTTGCACCGGTCTTTGATAGAACCATATGCTTGATCCTAGCAGCCGCAACTTGACATTCAGGTCCCTGTGAAATTCACAGCTTCTCCTTGACGTAAGATCTATAAGGATAAATGCTTGACAATTAGACGTGATGGACAGAGATCGGAACGCGAGTTGTGCTTAGACTTCTTGGGAGACTTGGTGAGCGTCGTATTGTATGAATCAAGGGCTTCCGTAGCTCAGTTGGTTAGAGCTTCGTACTAATACTTCACCTTTGGGCTTAGTGTTGGTAATGCGAAGGTCGCAGGTTCAAGCCCTGCCGGGAGCAACAGTTCCAGTGCCGTTTGATTCTTCTTTTTGTAGTTTTTTCTTCTTTTTCTTTTTCTTCTTCCCTTTTCCTCTTCCAATCATCATTTTTCATATATCACAGCACTCAACTAAGCCTCCCTCTTCTAGACACGAACGAGAATTCTTCTGCTCATTCTTGGCATGTAACCGCATCTGATATAAATGCTCATATAAGAACCAATTACCGACCTTGAATCATATCTTCACGCTCCATTGGACCTTCTCCCACCCACTGCGTCGCCTTATCCGGACATCCTTTAAGCCAACTGGTTTCTTTGCCCCTTTGCTCGATGCATAGTTCTGCGTCGCAAATCCGTTTTCCGCGTCAAAGTCCAGGGCCATAATCATCAACGCGCCCGCAGCGAGGATCTCCTTCTTGGCTAAGTGGCGACCGGGACACAGATGGGCGCCACCGCCATATGGGACAAACCCCTGGGTCCTGACTTTGCCATGATTGTCTGTACCAACACCGCCTGGGAGGAATTTCTCGGGCCCGAAAGTCTCAGCATCTCCGCCCCAGAAGCTATCTCGGTTGTGTAGGAGAAATGTCGGTATACAGACTCTCCAGCCCTTCTTGAAGAGAACTTGACGACCTGTTTCTGGCTCCGTCAGCACGACATCTTCGAGAACCACCCGGTTGCATGTGGGCGTGGAGCCGATGCGGAGAGCTTCCTGGTAGCAAGCATGGAGCAATGGACACTCCGCCTCAACAAGTCCAATGTCAAGCTCAGCCGTCCGGCCGGCGGCCGACTCGTGGACAGTCAGGACGGCTGCAAGCTGTTCACGTAGGGTTTGTAGCAAGGCTGGCTTGGCGAGAATGTTTTGCATCATGGCAACAGTTGTAGGCACTGTGTTCACCGTGGCAACGGAAATCTTGAACACTTCAATGCGAGAGCAATCCTCGATGCTCACATTCAGATTGAGGGCTGTGGCGATCCCCGACTTGACGGCTTCGCTGGCAAGATCGATACTTCCATTTCGAATGAAGTCTTGGAAGCCCTGAGAGATTCTGGAAACGGCTTGGACACCGGTGGGCGCGACGAGACGGGGTAGGATGCCCCAGCTAAGCCGTAGCTGACTCTCATCGAATGTCCTATACATGAATTACTGTGAGAGCCGCGCTTCATCCCAACTGGCCTTTGACTGACTTACCATATATCTTGAATGAGGCTGTTGTCAACAGCCATGGGACTTTTCGGTCCGTACAAGCCATTGGCAGTTCCTAGGGTAATGACGTCCCGCACCCATGTAAAAAAATCTCTTGTTACCCATTCGGCATTGAATGCATTGACTGCTTCAGCCACTGCGTCTGAGCATATCTGGGCTGGCAGATTTGCGCCTGGACCAGGAGCTAGCGAGTGACTGAATTCCTCCCGCCGGTCCCTTATTGCCAAGGTATCTCTGTAAACCCCAGCATGGTCGATTCCAAAGTAGTGGCCGGCTTCTTTACTCAGGCCCAGCATGTTACTGCTCACGTTGGCAATCAGAGGATCCATGGACATGGCTCTGGACTTGAGCGCAGCGTGAGATAGGCCTGGTGACGTGACGACGTAGGTCTTGTGACCCATCACGCTGAGAGTGTACGCAGGCCATGATGTGCGATGCCTTGGTTGGTAAGACTTCGAGTACGCCAAGGGTGGCACAAGGGACACAATCTCACCTCAAATGATCCAGATAGCTGACTCCATGCTTGTAGAATCCGAGGAAATGCCCAATGAGTGGGATTGAAGGGCTCACATTTGGTGGTTCTTTGGAGTCATGTCTATTCGTGTTGAGGCATTGCCAGACGGCAAAAGCCAGGAACAGGAAGAGGCCAACATAAAGGGAGGAGTGTTTGTCTGTTATTTCGGTGAGATGGAGGGCTCCCGGAGGAGAAGTCGGTGTATGGGACTCCATTGCCGTCAGTTCTATTCCCGCCAGATAAAGGGAGAGCTTACGTCTAGTATCTTGCCACACACAGAAGAAATATAGGTGTAACGCTCCATTGGCATATGTACACTATCGGGCCATCGCAGTCGCTACCCATCACGTAACAAACATCCAGGGGCAAAGAACTAGCTCTGGCCCCCTCATGCTCCCAGTCATGCAGCATTATGATTTTCTGGGTAGGGTTGGAGAGGCCCTGCTTTACCCGACATGCCCTCTTGCTGGTCTGCCACCGTGCGTTATTGACCCATAGATCGTCAACAGCCTCCCACTAGTACAGTGAATTATTCACATGTGGACCATGTAGCCATTGTTACCATGAATCACCGTCACAAGCCCGTTCGAGTTGCGTGTTTTGCTAGATCTTGGGTGTAATCGAGGGTCAGACCATACCGTAGTCCACTCATTGTGGCAGGTTGCGCAGGGACCAGGGACTGTCGATGACGTTGGGTCTATGGCGGCGAATTTGCAGAGTAAACGAGTTGGCGCTAGATTTCGAAGCCTATGCCTGGAACACTGCAGCATTACATGAGACCATTGTCCGCATCAATAGTTCAGGCATCATCACGGACCAAGTGGTGACCCTAGATTTACATTCCGTCTCCCGAAATATTCCAGATAGTCAACGTTTCAGAATTGCTCGCCCCAGGTGCGGCATTTCGGAACATTTGAAGCTGACAAGGAGTGCAGAGTGCGTGGCTAACTACATATTCGACATGTTATTCCAAGGCCATTATGACGGAGTATACCATCATCGTCTTGTTGCTCGGCTTTGCTACGCACACACCCTCAGCAACCGATGCCAGTTCATTATCCTGTATCCTCTGGCAGGTGTTTAACTTTACGAGAGAAGAGACTGGAAATGAAACCTTGTTACAAGACTCCCGGTCTCACAAAACTTCTTTTATAGTAACCGCAGACCACTCGGAGAACTTGTCAGGCAAAGCTTTGTTCAATACGGCGGCAAGAATGGGCGCTCAGTCGGTGATTGCCTTGGCCGGAATAACAACCATTGCTTCGTATCTCAAGTTATCTGGCGCTTCGCATGTTACTGTCCTACTTAGTCTCGCTGCGTATTTAGCAGCGCAGCTGGCTTTCTATCTGGCATTCTCAAGCCTAATATATCGATGGTTTCTTTCACCAACAAAAAGCCTTCCTCATCCTCAAGTAGGCTTCTTTTCTCCTTCTCAATCGGCACAACAAGAGCGGCAGAAAGATGGATGATTCACGCATAGGCTGACACATACTTCTGATAGCATACCTCCTTCATCTTGGGCAATTTAATACCTTTCCTCAGTGAACCATGGGGATTTCCGCTGGTCCGTTGGCAACTGACAGTGCCGCCCACCGCCAGCGGCTTCTACCGTGTCTTTCTGGGCCCATTTGACTATCTGATCCCCAAGTCCTCGCAAGCAGTGAGCACTATCATGACTCAGCCTTACCTATTTCACAAACCAGCTGCTGTTCGCGATGGACTTGTCGAGAGCCTTGGAGTTGGCCTTGTTTCCGCCGAAGGAACCGTTCATAAAGTGCGTAGACAATTCCAGACTTGCGCATGCGAATTCAGCCTCATAGCTAATGTTGGCTACACACAGAGGCAAAAGAAACTCCTCACCCCCATCTTTGGTATGAGTCGTAACAGACGCCTCGTACCGCAGATGTGGGCGAAGGCTCTCATCCTGGCCAACAAAATACAGGAGCTCGTTGCCGAAAGCGGCTCGAACTCAAAGTCGCAGGTGCTCAACATGCACCCGTTAACCATGGCTGCTACTCTCGATGTCATTGGCGTAACTACTCTCGGCGTCGACTTTGACTCGGTGACTCATCCCGACCAACCAATTTTGCAAGCATATCAGCGAGTCTTTCCATCCTTTGAGAATCAAAGTGCGGTAGACAAGTTCTTCGGAGCAACACTTCCTGCGATAATCTCGCCTCACCTGCTCTTCAAGCTGCCGCTCAAACCCATCAGAGAATTCCATCGGGGCATGGCATGTTTGCAAGACTTTTGCCAAGCTCAAATTCGGCAGAAACGACAAGAGATAGAGGAGGATGAGCATGGCAATGCAGAAATACGCGAAAAGGGTAGCTCACATCTCCCCATCACCTCACACACGCTCCGACTCAGTACTCACGCTAGGCTTCAGACATACTATCGGCCATTATTGCGGCCGGACTGACAGATGAAAGCGAGATTCTCAGTCACATCTTAACAATCCTGGCCGCCGGGCACGAGTCTACGGCGATCACTTTGGCATGGGCGATCTTCAAACTGGCACAACACCCAGATGTCCAGGAGAAACTCCGCGCGGAAATTCTCATCGCTACGCAGAACACTGGCCCAGACGGTCTGGCTCTTGAGAATATCAACTCAATGACGTATATGCGTTGCTTTCTGATGGAGGTCCTTAGACTTTACCCAGCCTTCCCAGCCATGATGCGAGAAGCAGCCCAAGACGCCAGGGTTTGCGATCTCCAAATCCCCAAGGGCAAGCAGATCATGGTCAGTCCATATGCTGTGAATAGGTCACAGGAGCTATGGGGAGATGATGCAGAAGAGTTCAAAGTCGAAAGGTGGGAGGACTCCTATAGTGGTGGAGCCAAGACTTCTCAGGCGTTCCTGACTTTTTCGAGTGGGCCGCGCATTTGCATCGGTAAAGACTTTGCGACGCTGAGCCTCAAAGTCTTCTTGACAGTCCTGGTATCCAGGTTCAAGTTTGAAGAGGCCATTCCTGGCTGGCACCCGGTGATCCAGAAAGGAACAAGCCTGAAACCCCAGGGGTTGAAGGTCAAGGTTTCGCTCCTGTGACAGTCTTCTGGCACGCCCCGTATTGTTGATGCAGTCGTTAGCGATAGATTGAAGAGGGACAAATCCAGACATCAATAGATAACCGTGTGTTCGATGTAGCTAACTATTCTCTCTGCTATGCTTTGGACTCTGCCTTGGGACTTGTCCGTCATACTGTGTCTGTCCTTGGAATCATCCCTACCTTCGTCCCGGATGCATTCATCAAGATAATTGACCACTTTTCCACCCAAGGCTCACTGCTACGCTTCTCTATCCCTTCAAAGTGCTGCACAATTCGACTTACGACATACGCCATCTGGGCATATGCATATGTCTGGCCAAGGCACACTTTCGGGCCTGCACTGAACGGTAAGAAGTTCCAGTGAGCATTCAAACACTCCCACCTCTCTGGGCGGAATTCCTCTGCGTCGGGACCATATACATCTTGCCGGCGCTGGAGACTGAATGTGGAACAACTGATCACAGTCCCTTTGGGAACGAGGACTGGCGACTGACCATCCACACCACCGTCACGTGGAAGGATGGTGGTTTGGTTCGCGGCGCGGAAGAGTACAGGTACGGGGGGGTATAACCGGAGGGCTACCAATAACGTAGTCAGAGTCATTAGTGGGACGGCATCGAGAAGCGTATTGTGGGCAAGGGGACTCACTCTCGTCAATCAGCTGTCGAAGATACTTTAAGCCCTTGATGTCGTTATGAGTCGGCTTCCTCCCGCCGAGGCGCTTTATCTCGGTTTGAAGCTTCGCCCAAATATCGGGTCGCCGGGCTAGGATGTAGAAGAGAGAGCTCAGCGTACCGGCTGTCGTGTCCCGTCCCGCGAGGAGCAAGCCTAATACTTCGTACCGGATCTTGACCAGGTCATCTGTGCTGTGTATAATGTTTTCCAAGAATGAGCCAGGCGATGTGCTGCCCTTTGACATGTCACGCTTTCGGTGGGCCTTTTCAACAATGCGGTCAACGAAGTCATGCAATATCTTACACGCGTCGGTCATCTCAGAGTCGCGATAGAAACGCAATAAAGGCCCAAGCGTGGCACGCCTGTTGACCAAGTCCCCTATACTTTCGAAAGCTTCAACGACCATATGCAGTTCGGAGCCTGGTTCGCAGTCCAGCGTCGACACGGTTTCGCCGAGAAGGAGCTGGATCACGTTGTCGAATGTGAGCCGGAAGAACAGGCGTTGGAGATCCACGGTAGATCCGTCTTCGGGAAGGCATGCGAAGAACTTTTGCACGCAATCTTCCAGCATGCTGAGATCCTCTACTTGGTTCCTGCCAAGGTGCGGGCGGACTAGTGACTGTGAATGAGCTGGTCAGCTGCAAGCTTGTCGTGCATCAAGGCTGGGCGTATAACTGTATCACCCTCGAATGCTTCCACGGAGCTCCATCCGTGGTCAGCATGCTATCTCCTAAGAAGGGCCCAAAGAGAGCCTTCTTGCCACTGTCAAAATGTCCGAATTGACTGGACAGCAGGGCCTTTGCGTTTTCCGGGTCGATCGTGCTAATGAAAAACTGGCCAAGGATCACTCCGGAGAACGTATCGCCGAGTGAACGGAAGCGATCTTGAGCCGTTTGTAAGGATCTTCCCTGGCGTGCAGCGGCAGCATCTTGCTTAAACAAAGCAAAGCCGATGACCCTCTCTCTTTGCGGTAGGCGCGCACATGGCTGGCATGCGTTTTTTCGGGCAATGTTGCGCTCCTCGATTGAAGCGACAACTCTCTTGACGACCCAGTAGGCGAGTATTAGGACAGCCAAAGCATATGAATACATGGTGATCTATTCTTTCGCATCGACGAGTCGATGGCTCAACAGAGAATGCTTGTCTATGGTGGACGTACGAAGCACGCCTGTCGATATTTGTCTGCTTGATAGACCACTGAACATGTACTTGTTGGGAGACAGTCCGTTCCGATGCGTCGGGGTCTTTCTACCTTACTGCTTGCCCCACGCGAAGATTGGTCCGCCGTTGACAAGTTTCACCCCCCTTTGTTCCATTGTCACCACACCCCCTCGGCTGCCTATGGAGCGCACCAACATCAAGTGACAATTGTCCCACTACGGATGCGATGACCTTCGCAACTGACTTGTGCGCAGTTAGAAGAGGATCAGGAAATCTGTTTACCAATGCGCGCGCACGCACCTTATACCTGTTGCGTACCAAGGCTGTTTCACTTCTTCAGACCGGGATCCGAAGAGTACTTCTCCTTGATCATCCCAGTCGATGTCGCTGTCGTTGGTAGGGCTGTGCAACTGATATGACTGTCATTCTCTCTCGACGTCACGGAGTATTAGGCCTCTCACCAGGGACCTCAATCTTAACCATTCCTCTAGCTGGTACGCAATACCCCTAGGTCGGGTAGAAGTCCTACTTGCCGGAGCTGTGGCTCTCTTCCGTCTCCTTTAACCCTTAGCTTGTTCATTCATGTTCCCTGCTGAAAGTCCATTACCATACACTCCATCGTTGTTCGCCATCTCAGAGTACTCAAGATGAGCTCGTTACCGCCTGCGCCCGATGGTATCGATCCCGCGACTTGGAACACGATCCTCCACATTCGCACAGGCTGCTTTCCTACTCTACCTCCACAAGTCAGAAACGACTACGGATACCGACCAAGCCTCGGTGCCGGGATTGCGTTTGATGTACTCTTTGGATTGACGTTGATCGGCCATGTCATTCAAGCAGGTCGATTTAGGCGCTGGACGTCTATCACGTTTGCCATTGGCGCTCTCAGTAGCTCACCCATTCCACTTTGGTCTTGTCCGTAAAGGTCCGCCGGCTGACTGTATGTTCTTTTCCTGCAGCGGAAACGATAGGCTGGGCTGGCCGAACCTGGAACGCCAAGTGCCCTTACAATCACGACGCCTTCTTGATGCAAATCACGACTCTCATCATAGCACCAACGTTCTTCGCGGCCGGACTCTATGTACTGCTCGGCATATTGATCAAGCAGTTGGGGCCCCAAACAAGCAGCCTCTCGCCTAGCTCATACGCAATCGTCTTCTGCACTTGCGATGTAATTTCTCTCGTCGTGCAAGCGGTGGGTGGCGCCATGGCAGCCAAGGCTACCGTCGAGCTCGACGGAGACACAACGACTGGGACGCACATCATGGTTGCTGGTATCGCATTTCAGCTCTTCACCATGAGCATCTTTGCGCTGCTAGTCTTTGACTTTCTCCGCCGCGCCAGACGAACGGTGTTAATGAGACCGACAAAACTGGCCCTGGTAGCTCTCTTCGTGGCATTCTTGATGATATACATCCGGTCCATCTACCGTACCGTTGAATTGGCCGAGGGATGGACTGGATACTTGATCACTCACGAAGGATACTTTGTTGGACTTGATGCGATTCTCATGGTTATCGCTGCTGTTGTGTTTCTGATACTTGATCCTGCAGTGCTACTGCGGAATCAGCCTGTTTCATTGGTGGCCAAATGAGCCTCAGCAGAGTACCTACCTAAGGTAGGCACAAGCCTTGCCATGGTCGGTCAAGCCAACGATGGCAAAATGAGGGCTCAGAGCTGGCGACTATATACATCAAAAGAGCTCTCTCACTTACATCTATTTGAACAGTCTGTTCAATAAATACCTTTGTGTGCTTGTTCGACAAAAAAGCCAGCATACATCATTCTTACGATTCTCAATATTTGATAGCTCATTGCGGTTGACTTGACATGGCGCGAACTACCATTCTCATTTCACCCGTGAAGTAGAAGGCTAGATGTGGTCTAGCAAAGTATTGGGCTTCTACTTGCCTAGTAAACCGTAGTTGCTCTCTCTGTAGATGCCTCTCTAAGCGCGCGAAAGCAACAGACAATGTTATTTGAGCGCCGAGCGCAATCGCGCTTAATGCCTGATTAGACTCTTTCCACCCGGTGGGCGGACGAGTATTGATCGCCGAGTGAATCGGCTTCTCTGGAAGAGCCAAGAACCGATAGTACAAGTGACTCACTGCCACTGTCACTGTTATTCGTCTCCTTGCTGTCCGCCACACGCCGTTGAAGAGATTGCCAAGGTAAAGCCAATGCGAATAGAAGAGCTAGCCCTGCCCAGACAACCGCAGGGGCTAAGCCTACCCGTATCGCCTTGCAATACGCCGCCAAGATAGCATTTTTCGTGTCCGCGTAGAAGTCACCGCTGATTTTCTTACCTGCCTGGAGGGATGACAGCTCGTCAGGTGTCAAAGGCAGACCAGCTAGATTGTGTGCCAAGCTAGTTGTAAAAGCGACTGCAGATACTTGGACAGCCACAGCCCTGGGAAAGTCAGTTGGCGATCGTTTCGCAGGATGAAGGGTCATATACGCACGCTCCAATCTGCTGCAACATACGAGAGTACCCCAACGACATGGCCAGTTGGTGCTTGTCAAGCACTGCTCTCGGGAATATGATTTCAGCCAGCCACGCCATACCAAGCCCCAAACCGCCTATCATTTCATAGCTTACAATTCGGGGCAACGAAAAGTCCGAGTCGAGGGTAATGAAGAGAATATTAGAGGCAAGGAATATGGTGGCGCCAGCAATAGCTAGGGGATTGAAACACGAGACTTTAGTAGAAAGAATTGAGAAGATAAAGGTGCTGACGGCTAGAGTCCCGGCAAGAGGGAAAGACAAAAAGCCACTGGAGCGTGGATTAAGCTCTTTGACAACCTGAGAGTGTACAGTGGTCAGTTTCACATCCAGATGTGTGTGGGAAGGTTTGACTGAAGAAGAGCGATGGACACACCTGTAATAGAAAGGGAAGGAGCAATGTGATGATAGACACCGATGATAGCGCGCAGAAGAAGATACCCGTCGTGGTCCAAACACTTCTGTTGAGGAGGATTGAGCGTTCAAAAAGGGCGTTTTTTGTCAGTCTCTGTTGCAAGAGCAACAGCACGAATGACAGCCCAAAGACTGCGAACATCACAGCACATCGAATACTCCCCCAGCCGTATGATCGTCCAAAGTCCAGGCCTAGTATCAGAGGTATGAGAGTCAAGGCCAGTAGCGCCGTGCCCATCCAGTCGAGCAGCTTCGCCTTTTCCCAGAATTTCAGTTCATACTTTTCGCCCCTGAGATCGGGTCCCCCCATATAGGCTGTCCCAACTACCAAGAGAAGGACGATCCCTATAACAGGAAGGTTGATCCAAAAGAGCCAGTGCCAGCCAAGATGAGATTGGGTGATGACGCCGCCAATGATCGGGCCTATCACGACGCTCGACCCCAGGATCAAAGAGAAGGCGCCCATCGACACATTCTGTTTCCGGTCCCCGGGCATCAAAGCCAGCATTCGAAATCCTCCAACGCTCAAGCCTACAGCGCCGACACCTGACAATGCCCGGCCACATATAAAGCACGGCGAACTCTCTGAAAGAGCGCACACGATTGAGCCGGCTAGAAGCAAGAGTCAGTGAGCCAAATCAGGTAATATGGGGCTAGAGAAACAGTACCAGTGAAAGTCAGCGCTGAACTGATGTATACAGAGCTAAAGGAACATATTGAATAGAGTCGATTGTAACAAGGTTGCAGCACACATTGAGGAATGAGGTATGCCGAAGTGTATACACCGACATCGTGCAGAGCGGAAAATCGTGCGATTATGGTGGGTAGAGCTGGTTCTGTGAGGGGGTTAGGGACAGACTTCACAAGTATAAAAAGTGATAACGTGACCAACCAATGATCGATTGATCTATGCCAATCTGAAGGTATGATCAATACTGCGTATATGGGAGTGGAAGTATAGTCAATTGTATTCACCATGAAACCTGCAAGAGCGAGAGCACAAGTGATTGCGCCTTTTCTCCATGGCGCCAGCGGAATGTCCAGATCTGTAGTGGGCTGTCCCTTCTTCACGAGCCGTTTCAGTGCCCAAAAACGTTGAAGTTTGGAAGCGAAATTGGGCACGCTTGAGCCGTATCCAAAGACATCACCAGAAGCCATCTTCAACAGAAAGATGGCTAGTTTGGTCCATAAGACGGTTCAAACAGCGCTGCAATGCGGAGCCTGAAATATATTGAAGAAGTCGTGAGGAAGAGGATTAGGTCAGCGTGATGCTAGCACGCAGGATCGGAGACAAGATACACCTGTCAATTTGGATGGACTTCAAGTACCATGAAGAGAGGATATTATCCATCTCTCCGCTGGCAACCGGTAGTATCAGTTGAATTCAGAAAGCAGCAGCGTGCTTAGAGAATGTTTTGCTCAATACAAGAACCACAAGGCACAACAACGCCGCAATGAGCAAATACTCACAGGCCCAGCTCCAGCCCGTGCCCGCAAAAGAAACAGCCATCTTGGCACGGAACCAATAGCCGCTGGCTCCCCCTTCCTACTAACAAACCGCACAAGCCATGTTTGTATCACCAACACTGACGATGATAATGCGTCCGACAATCAGCATGTGGAAGTGCAGTGATGCGGAGCATACCCCTCCCTGCAGCTAGCGGCCAACAGGGGCAGTCGTGGAGAACAACCTGAAGCGACGGGCATCCCAGCGCGAGAACTCCCGTCGCTTTGTCGATCTCTATAAGGCTGACCAATGGGGAAATGGCAATGACAATGCGACCCCTGATCCCCGCTCTTCGAATTGGGCTTGCATTTAGAAGCCGCACAACGGCCTGACTTGGCCTTCTAGATCAACTTGATGGTTGATCTGTGCTCTCATGGCCCCGATTGGGAGCCAAAAACCGGCAATTGCGGCATCAAGTGTCCGCCGCAAGACGTTCGGAGACACCGAGGGAGTATCTAATTGTTGGTCACATCTGGGCCCAATTCTGGCCTCAAGCTCCATCTAGCACAACCAAGTCTCTCCTCTGGGGAGCAAGGCACACCACGCACTGTTTTATTGGCGCATGCACAAGTACCAATACTTATTTATCGCTTTCATCTTTGCTGAATGAGCAGGATTCATCGGCCTAAAGGTAATTGAGTAAGGTGTCATCCGCATTGCGTCGTAGCTGCCTTCCATTTGACATCACAACTCTACATGCGTCTGGTTCTTGGAAACGCCTAAGCAGAAGCCTGAGAGCTCACGCCAAGCACTCGAGGCGACGCTGGCAAGTCCCGTGGTCAAGAATTGTATATCGCCCGTCTCCCAAACGACCCCGAGTACGGTAGCAAACCATGCCGCAGCCAGAAATTTGATAGCTCCAAACCGCCACTTAGGTAGCCACCATGCCGTGGCAGCGACCTCGGCCATTTTGTTCTTGGTTTCGTCCGATTCCTCAGAACTATCATACGTGGTCGTGCGGTACCACTCCTCGAATTTGTAGAACCACATCAGCCACTTCCATTGCATACCGCACTCGATCAATACCCACCCCAGTGGGAGGTAGCCCCAATGCCCAAAATAAGCAAATATCTTGTCGAACCAGACGAGGAGATATATCGTGCAGTAAAAGGTGCTTGCAATCGTGGAGAAAGCCAACACCGGAAGCAGCAATGTGAAGTAGAAGTAAGCGTTGCCGGTGGAGGAGCGAAACCACGTCTTTCTGAACTGGTAGAGGAACACGAGGGCGGTTGTCGTCGCGCCGGAAATAGTTGCTCCAAAGAAAACAAATTGAATAAGCAGTCGACAGAGTAGCGCATCCGAGGATGTAAACGAGGAGAAGCAAAGACGTATCCAGAGAAGTAGAGCTGGTCCCATGACATGATGCAACGTCGAGGCCTTATCACTTCTCGTGACCGTAAGGTCAACGATATAGGAGCCGGTCAGGATAGCACTAGAAGATAGGTAGTAATCAGCTGATGTACCTGGGCGATCAATCACTTTCTACGCACCATGATGTGAGGGACCTTGCCGTCTCATTAGCAGTCCATGATTCCATGGGAGAAAAGCCGGTCAACACCAATGGTAACGTGAGGCAAAATAGAACGACTCGAGATGGTATAACGCCCACCTCAACGGCTAATCGGCTCTTGACGGCTTCATCAAGCTTGGACCACTCTGGTATAATGCGCTCAAAATATCGCCTGGCATTTGAGCGCACTATAGACGTGATCAGAGCCACAATACTGACGATGGACACATCATGAGCCCAGATGGATTGTGCGAGCATCATGGCAAGTCGGTGTGGAAGGCGTATTAGCAACGTGGGGGAAATCGTATAGAGTCTGTTCGAAGTATACCTAACAAAGGTGAGCCGAGCCCTTTTAATCGGCATCCCGACGAGACATACAGGGCAGATTCTCATAAAAGTGTTTCATATTGACTACATAGGTACCTACAATTCACCCGATGACGCTCGGACGATACAGCTTGCGTGATGACCTTTAAGCAGCCGCCTTCATATCAAGTAAAGATCCTAGTAGATGACGCTATATCAAGTATTCAAACCTGAACTTTCTCAATTTTGCTTCAAGTGACTTGCTGTATCCATCTTGTTCATGCGCCTAAGTGGAGCTTGTATTATTGTTCTGATACACCATGGCGGTGTAATTGAGCCGCTTGGACTATACCGCAAAGCACGGGCTTGGATGTTGGAGCAGAAGGGGCCTGGACGAGGACATACGTCAAGATACGTATAGAGTAGCGCAAGTGGGAATGGCGGGGTCTCCTACATGTACTTATTGCCACTTGTAATCACATGTCCAGATGGCAGTAATGCACCTGTATGGTATGGCTCTAAGAAGAAGACAGTTGGTCTACGTTATTGTTTTGCTCGAAAGAATCGACTACGGGCATGGAGAAGCTAAATGGGCACCTCTGAACTCGAACCGCCCTTCGCCCATTATACCGGTTATTTTGGGTGAAGACGACTGCTGATATGGTCCCTTACAGTAACTCTCAGAAGATGGGCTGATATCCATCAACAGGCAGTTAGCTTGCGAAATGTCCCGGCTTTCGTTTCTCACATCCGAGACACTCCTGACGCATGCCAAAACGGTGGCAGTTTACTATGAAGAATCAGCTACTGGCAGCCCCAGAACAAGGAAATTGTCAATGCCACCCCTACAGGTGCGCTACGCGCCTTGACAGGTGCCCACGGGTGCCCATATTCGGGAGGCTTTTGCTTGTTGGTATCAAAACTGCCTCCCTTATTGTGGTATTTTTGGACAGCTGCCATTGCTTCGAGCTTGATTCGAGAAACAAATGTCACTGGCCAGAATTTGACCATTAATGGCCCGATGGATGCGCTGATACTCTTGACAGTTTGGGCGTCATAATCTACTCCTGTTCCTCTGTTTCCTTGAGTCCCCTCAACCTCGCGTCAGAGACTATCAGGGCTTTTTTCATTCGCGTCCCCGGCCTCAAATCCCTTTTGGATCCGAAAACGATGACTCCCTTCGGGGTTTCCGACAGAGACATCCAAATCGTCCTACTTTCCTTCATTGCCACTGGTCTTCTCTATGAATATACGCACGCTTACTTGGACCGAAAGCTTCCCAAATGGGAATGCTTGCCCAAAACGCTGCGTAACCGGATGTGTATCGAGATTGCCTGCATTCCTATCCGTATTGGCCTCGTCTATTTTTCTCTGCCCTCGGTGATATGGGCTTTCACATCAGCCTCTAACTGGACGGCCGTTGATACTCAACGCTCATTAATTGCTTGGTTCGTCTCGCAGACCCCGATCTTGCGACAGGGATTGCTTACTGAATGTCCCTGTTTTAGCTCCTTGATGACTGGAGCCTATCTGTTCGACTTGATGATTTACAGAGAAGATGTCTTTGGCGTTCTTCATCACTGCATGGGGCCCGCTCTACTCCTCTGGACGCGTTTGTGCTTCTCATCTTTCACTTCAGCCGATGCGTTGGTCTCCCGCAGTTTGATGATGTTTATCTTCTTCGGCGCAGCGACAGGTGGCGTGTTCGCCAGCGCTGGAGTCTTCATACTGCGAGTGGGAAAGAAATACTTGAAGCGCGAGACCCTCCACAGATATTTCGCACTCTGTGTTGCAGGGTTAACCGCTACTACGGTGCTCAGCTGCTATCTAAACGTTCTCTACTTCTTGCAAACGTGGGATCAGGCCTACGCATACTTTGGCCTGGCTCTCCCACTTCCCATCGTTTGGGAGACGTTTGAGTGCTACCTGCAGTGGCGATGGCTTCTTCGCTTCTACAGCATCGAAGATCAACTGCGGCGAGGAGATCGGAGGTCGAAGGACGACTGCGACAAATCCGACCATGGTCGCCGGGTGTCTGACTGTACTGAAGAGTTGCCGTCAGCCTTCCCTCGCGGAACAGTATCTGTGTTGCGAGTGCTTGTATGTCAATGGGTTTTGCTGTTATGCTGCCTCTACTTCAAGTTTATGCGGGAGGTGTACTTTCGCTGGTCAACTCCATCAGCACAAGCCGCCTACCAGATGGAAGTTGCCTCCAATAATAGCGTCGAATGCTAGTCTCTCGCTAGGAAGGAAAATCACAAAGACTTTGCATAATCGTGGCACAGGTAGAGGTGGCAGAGGGAACGTTGATAGAATACACATATATAAGGCTGCCCAGTATTTGGCAACGACTGCACCATAGAACAAAGCGTCCATGTAAATAAAACCAGCTCTATACAGGTATAGATATACCATGCTACATTCAACGCGTTCTTCGGTTAGTTTGTCACATAATTACACAGCCCTGCAAGATGAGTCTTACACTGTATGGTCGTGGAGCCGAGATGCTCAACGAGCCAGCAAGTATTGTCATATTACACTGGTGGGTGAAGTCTCGGGAGACTTCACCGTAGCTGGCTACCTAGCCAGCCGTTGGGTCATTTCATTCAACATACTACTAAAAATAATGTGAGGTAGCTGCATAGCACGGACCAGTCTGGATCCAAGTGCGGGAATGAAAGTGTACCAAGGTAGGTATTTAAAGAAGGGCAGAGAAGCTTCTCATATCGCTACCTAAGCGCCGTGTGCTTCATCCCAGAAATCCAACAGAAAAACTCTAACAAGCATCGGTGCGCATTTTGGACGGTTATCGCGTGCCCATGGTTCATCCGTACGTCTTATTGCACTTCTCCCTTTGACTGTCTACTCGCGAAGGCCCCAGATTCACCATGGACTGGGAGTACTTGTCTCCAATTGATCAGATCCTTCCTCGCACATATTTTGGCGAGATACTATGCTTTCCCAGTACAGACGAAAGGTTGGTCTCAATCCTGAGGCAAGGGTTGAGCAAGGTTGCCGTCAATGTCCCGCAGATAACATCTTCGGTCGTGAACGACGAGTCCAGGCCAGGAAATATTCGGCTCGACCCCGGACACGATTCCGTCGATAACGTTTTGGTATATCGCGAGAACCTTGCGGCGGATATACCGGACTTTGAGACGCTGAGAAGGGCCTCTTTTCCCATCTTTCCAAACTCATCCCTATTTTATCCTCATATTCCAGAAGTGCCATGGGCTGCTCCATGGCCCGTCATGCGAGCCGAAGTGACTCGGATTCGGGGAGGTTTTATACTTGTGGTGCTTGCACATCACTGCGTATTTGATGGCGTTGCCTTATCGGAGCTGCTCGACATGTGGGCAGCCTCTTGTCGCGACCCGCTTGAACCGCCTCCAGAGGTGCGACTCGAGCGGATGAATCGGAAGACTTTGCTGGAATATCTTCCCTCAAACTATCAGCGATCTCAGCCTTCCGTAATATTCACAGTGCCCAACACGAGACAACTGCTGCCCGACATCATCTCTCGTCTCCAGCAATCATTCATTTCGATTCTGCCAAAGCCTCCGCAGCCTTCTTGGCCAATTACGATGTACCGATTGCCGTCCTACAAGCTTCAGAATCTGAAAATCAGTCTGAACAAATTCGCCTCCAAGCTTGGGCTGCGGTTCCTTTCAACCAACGATGTACTATGCGCTCTCCTATGGAGCTGTGCCACGATGGCAATGAGTCCCAAGTTTCAGCCTTGGATCTCGTCAAGCCTTTGCTCGACGGGTGTTTCAGTCAATGTCCGGTCAAAGCTCCAGCCACGCCTTCCGGACGACTTTCTCGGCTGTGCCATCGGAATTGCCTACATTGACATGGCAAGGAGGCATTTGCTCGCTGCGGCTGAGGGGAAATCCCTCGACATGCTAGCCAGTGTAGCTGCAGCCATTCGCCGGGGCGTAGATGGAGTGACGAACAAGAGCATGGGAGATATAATAAGCTACGTCGAAACGGAGGAAAACACAAGCAAGCTGCAGTGGCGGCCGAAAAGGCTGAACGATTTCTATATCGCTAGTTGGGCGCATCATCGCATCTATGATGCCGATTGGGGTACCGCAATCGGCAAATGTGAGGCGCTGCGAGTGGCTCAGATGTCCCTTACGCCAATGTGTGTGATACTGCCGGCACGCAACAAGCACATGTCAGAGGAGAGTCAACCACGAGATCTCGAAGTGGCTATTTCGCTTCAGTCGAACCATATGGAGCGATTCAGGAAGATGAAGCTCATCAACGAGTTTGCAGAAATTATACTTCAATGAATTGCTCCAGGCTAGCGCTTTCTCTTCGAGATAGTAATCCATTAGTAGGCGACGAATCTATACCTTGGCTGCCTACAACGATTTGACACACGCTCTTTCTTGCGATCGTTGATTGAGAAGAAACGTAGCCGGTAGCTTCATGGTATTTCTGATGCCAAGCACATGGCCTCAAACTTGTAGGTATTGGTAGTGATGTGACTCTGCTGTGAACCAAGCAGTGCTGCAATACAAGAGGACTAAACGAATATACCATGAGCATCAGGCGATGAACTATGGTCGCAGGCATAGATTCGACCCATACATGCATGCTTTCCCGGATTCCCAGTCGGCAGCTCCAAGTCATACACGAGATTGATGACTACCCTGGAAGCTTGGGGAAAACGGGGATAGCAGGCGCGCTTGGGTTGACGTGGGTGAAACCATAAGGTCGGTAGGATACAAGTTTCACGCGCTTCGTCGTGTCCACGAGGTTGAAGTGATTCGAACCGTAGAAAACTGCGTTGTCTCTTGTCAACTCCTCTCAGACACATGGACTCTGTTCAGCTTCAGATTCAGGACTCTACAAGTCAGGACGCCGCCCTTTCTACAAGTGGAACTACGCAATGCCCAAATGACATGCTCTTAACTATATCATGCCTTATTACCCACTGAAGCTTCGATGGCATAGACGAACTGTAAATGCCTTTTTACGTCCTCCAGCATGGAAGGGGTGCGCATGAAGCCTGAACGCATACGTCATATCTGAGCGAGGCAAACTACAGGGAAGCCAGTGCACGGTGACGGGAACCTCTTTCAACCGCATCTGACTGACCCGTGGTAAATGCGCCAGATCAAATCTGGCGTGGCTGATGGCGGCGATCTGGTGCGGGAGCACTGGGCATTCAATGTTGGTATGCGATGTTCTTGATAGGCATCGGTTACATGTATCAGCTTCCTACCGGCTTGCCTTCGCGAGGCAATGGACGTTCATTTAGCACTGCCGTCGACACGGGGGTCAATTGCATGCAATAAATAAGAAACAATTATATCTCATCTATCTTCGAGTGGCTTGCTTAGCAGCAAAAGGATAGCTTTAATAGACCCCATTAGAAAAGTCGACCACGATGGCTTTCTCGACTAGGCCGCCAATGCTCTTGACAAAAGCCTGATGCGCAGGGTCCGTCCGAACATAATAGTCTCGATCCTCTGCAGAGTTAAATTCCACGACGAATCCATGGGTAATGCCATGCTGTAATATCGGTCAGCACGCGAACAGAGCTACGGCGCTTTCACATTTGCTCCATAGTACCTGTAATCCCTCGGGCGAGTTGTCCTGGCCACCTTTCACCGAGGCGATGTAAGGAGTGTTTGTTGTTGGGTGGATGCAGTTATCCTTGAGCGCAAGGAAGCGATCGCAAGCCTGTGATAGTTTGAGCCATTGCCACTAGCTGTAGGGTTGATGGATAAGTATTGGATGGTACGAACCGCTTTCACATCCTCAGGCTTGGCGTCCGCCCTGATCTGGAAGAGCACGGTATGCGTTATACTCATGGCTGCAGGGGGAGTATAAAACAAGGTCCTACGAGACTGAAAGAGTGACACAAGTAGAAGGAGGCTTAGGGAAAGAGAATCACGACCGGGCAACTTCTGATCAGCGTGAGGATAATGTTAATGGTACCATGGTGAGCGGTTAACCTGGGAGCAAAAGACATGGAGCTTCCCCGCTTACGTTATGTATAGAAGTCGGATGCCTGAACTCCACCACTTTACGTTACAAAAAGACGAGTACGATTGTCTCGCCTGTCAACCGAACCCCACTTACCGCCATCGTCAGCAATTGTAATTACTGAGAGGTGGGAGGCTAACACCATAACTCCATGCACAAACTTATGTCTTTGCAGCTTGTTGAGCAATTTGGATAGCCTACCAAATATCTCCTTGCAGAAGCTGCACGAGGAGGCTTAGGGTCACTCGTTTTCCCCGATCCAGACTTGATCCATGAGCGTCTCATCACAAACACAAAGGCTGAGATCGACGACCCATGTCTCGGGTTGCTGTTTAGGGATTTCGAGTCTGTTTTTTCATAGAATTCGGCATCTGACACGAGGCAAGTAATAAAGTATTCTCTGGTTCTAGTGAAGTAATCATGGAGTTGGCCGAACTTCTATATCAGCATCATCTCGCTTGAAAGCCCGATCGGTGCATCGCGTGGTGGAGCTGGCTGTCTCGTCAAGGCTCTCCAAGTTTGAGTGGAGTCGTTATCATCTTGACACATTTCGCGAACTCTCTTGATGACTGTGGAAAAAGGGTAACTCGCAACCGCGAGGTTGTTCTTCGAGTTTGGCCTGAGCATTGGCAAGGATGCTTCCGACCCAATCGCCGCCCAAGCTCACCGTCTCTTATGAAATGAATTCCTTGACCTCGCTCGGCCTTATGCTGCCCTCGCCGCGTACAAAAGGGCCACTCGAATGGCGCCAGAAGCTTGATGGCGCAGGCTCTCCTTTGTACCAGTCGTGTGTGATTCTGTTGCCTGCTCTTACACGGAGGCGTGGACTATGCGTTTGGGTATCTAGTGAAAAGAACAGCCATCCACAACGCCCATGACCCGGGCAAGAGGATGCGAATTCCAGCTTTCAGGGCCCCAGCCAACACGAGGTTGCTCTTGCTGCCATCCGAGAATGCTGGCGTCTGCAGGGCATGACTCGACAAGTGATCGAAAGATCTCATATCCGAGACACAGTGGAGACGTCATGTTTCTCACAGGAATCTTTGGCCCCATGGCAATAAGGCTGAGATCCGGTAGCTGGAATCACGCATGGTTGGCATGCGTAGAAGAACGCTTGGAGGCCAAGAGTCGCGGATTCACTCTGTACCTTGGCTCGTATGCTGGAGGATGTGGGTGAGCGTGCCCTAACTGCAAAACCGCCCAGACAGGCCACGGCAATTTGGTGTCATGCGAATAGAGCATTATAGACGCCAACGACAGGAGGAGAGAGCAAGTACGTCACATCGAGAAAGTTACTGTGATAATAGGTTTAAAAGCACTATAGGAAGAGTTCTTCTAATTAATAAGATATATTTATGAATTTATTATTAATCCTTATATTTAAAGAAAAAGAAGAGTAAAAGCGTTCCTAAACATAAGGTATGATCTAAGAAGCCTTTTACTTTGAGAAAGCACCCTTGATGAACTGTGCAATACGCTCTGTGTTCTTGCCCTTATGCAGCATTGTAAAGTGATTCGCATCCTGGATACGACCAATCGAAAGGTTCTCGTTACCAAGAAGGATATCCCAATTGTTCCCTCCGAAATTCGTTCGATTCTCAAGCAGCCATCGCATTTCTCTGGGGTCGTCGTCTCTGTATTCCGGGCGTTCGGTAGTGCCCTTGCAAAGACCATCCTCAGCCCAGAGAATGTACGTCTTTGGCGGTGGTGCTTTGCCGCAGAGGGCCTTGTCCCATGGCACTGGTTTCCAGTCGTCGAGTGCGTCGATGAACGCAAGGAAGTGTGCCAGTAGCCAGTCTGGCGCTTTCCCATCTCCGAACAGTCCCAGACCGTTTACGAAGTCGAAGAGTCGCGGGGGAAGCTTCTCGAGTCCAATCGGATTCGGCGAATCGAGGAGAATCAGTCGCTCGACTGTTTCACCTTCCCGTGTCAATTTTATTGCTGCCTCATAAGCACAGATACCGCCGGCGGACCAGCCTCCCAAATTATACGGCCCATTTGGCACTCGGCGTCTTATCTCGTCGACATAGAGAGAGGCCAATCCCTTCAGACCAAACTGAACCAGTTTGTCGGCCGTCTTCAGCCAGGGACAAGTGAGACCGTACACGCAAACCTCTTTGCCGATTGCGTTGATGGTAGCGTATGAGGTTGCAGAGCCAGAACCATCTGGGAGGAGGAACAGAGTAAAGAGCGCGGACTTGGGGCTGCCCTGTAGCAGCGTGGAAGTTGCCCGGTACTGCTTCAGTTCGGCTGACCGCTCTGGCTCAACCTGCTCCGAAGTCGCTGGTTGGAAAAAGGCCTTGAAGGAGTCGTAGGTGGGATGGGATACAAAAAAGTCGGCGTCCAGCTCAATGTCCAGTTCTTCGCGGAGGCGGCCGAGCACTGTCAGCGACAGAAGCGAATCCATACCTAATTCACCCAGGTGTGCGTTATTCGTAATGTCGGCTGCGGACACGCCAATCTCCTCTGCCAGGATAGCACACACTTCTTTACATATGCTGCCAGACACCGATTCGGGAAGACTTCCGGTCGGAGTAGTAATGGCGTTGCTGGTCATGGCATCCGAGCTGTCGCTGAGCGGAGAGACCATCTCAAAGACGCTTGACTGCTCGGAAGGTTGATCAGACGGGGAACTAGCCAGGCCCAAATGAGCTGCGAATTCCCCAAATGTTGCGCAAGCCTCAAAGGCTGACGACTCAACGTCCAAATCAAGCTCCTCGCGCAGTCGTCCGGAGATTGTGAGAGAGAGAAGCGAGTCAACTCCGTAGTCCGCAAAGGCCATATCGTCCTGGATACTGGCCAGAGGAATACCGATCTCTTCGGACAGAATCTTGCTGACGGCCTGCAGAGGGTCTTTTGCAACTGCCGCAGCAGAAGCAGACTTCAGAGCCGCCTCGAGCTTCTGCGGTTCAATCTTGGTATTATGCGTGTGGGCTGTCGCAACTGGCGCAGCCGCAATCTTTTTGGAAGGCTCTGTCCTTGGCGCAGGCCGTGTTTGCACTTGAGGCTCGTCTTGAGATTTCGGAGGCGGCATCGCGGAGTTTAGTACCTTGCGAGGAATACCTTGGAACTGCGCAAGTTAGTAAGTGAGAATCATGAAGAATGGGCTTGTGGGGTCAACGTACAGTAATATTACCACAAACGCCGACAATACCATCATCGTCAAAGATGTAAACGTCTCCGGCATAGAGGGTGCCTTCGACAGGTCGCATCCTGACATATGTGCGATATGTCTGGTCTTTGCGGAATTTCTTGACCATTCTGAACGACTGCCAGCCATGGTTGATAAACACCTGATCCTTGGGCGTCTTCGAGTGACCGTTCATCAAAAATCCAGCGAGCTGACCACAGCTGTCAATCCACATAGGATTGCAGTGGAAATTTCCCTCATCGACTTGGAACTGAACCACAGCAGTCGCCTCAAAGTCCTCGGCATCCACAATGGCCTCCTGCATGCCCTTATAAGCGTTACTGTAGTCGACTAGACTGGAGAACAGCTTATATATCACGCCCGAGGAGAGACGACTGTTGAGGCCTCGGTCCGCTTTCCCTTTGAGCCACTCGATGCTGCGCTCGACGTAGTACTGGGTATTGTCCCAGCTCTTGAGCCAGACCTTGGGCTGCCCAAAAGAGAGCGTGCATTGGGCATGGTCAACTGTCTTCTTGCCTGTCGAATTGACGCTGTAAATGGACATTGATGCATCTTTGCCCAGTGCCACATCATGGTTGACCTCGATCCTAAGAAGCATCGATTGGCCTTCTTTGTGAACCAGGGCTTTGTGTACAACCATGCTCTGGACATCTACCGAGTGGTCTTTGAGATCCAAGCGATGTTTGTCCAAGATATAATTGCCCAGGGTAACCCCAAAGTCGGTGTATAATGACTGTGAACTTGTTAGAGTTGATCAAGCAGACATAAGAAAAGGTAGTCAAGGAAGGGCTGATACATACCGATGTACAAACTCGGTTGCCGTTAACAACATGGCCGTATACGACTTCGCGCAACTGCTCGTTTGTGAACTCACACTCCGCTGTGATAGTGAGCTTTCCTTTGTCGACGACCTCTTGCACAATTCGATGCACCGAGGCAGTCGAGAAGGAAACAGGGGCTTGCACTGGGGGTGCCGGTTGGACGGGGGGGTCACCGCGTGTGAGCAACCAGTCATGAACATACTCGATCCAGTATCTCTTGTTGTCCCAGCTGTAAGCTGGCAAGGTCAATACCTCTTTGCATCCTTCAAAGTCGCGGTGATACTCGTCCCAAGTTATGGAGAGTCCTTGGCGGTACAAAGTTGCGAGGCTGGAGGTGAGAACTTGCCATCCGTCCTTTTTGCGCATCATCGAAGGGACAGCAGTAACGTCTTGCCCAAGGTTGGCTTTGAGAAGGTTAGAGCAGACGGTGTGTGGCCCAAGCTCGATCCAAGTCGTCTTTTCGGAGATGACGCCCTCTTCTTTGGCCGACTGCAGAATGCCGTGGAAGTTGACGGCTTCTCGGCAGTGACGGCTGATGTGCTTTGCGTCAAACGATGGCGTCTCCCCGACATGGAACGTCTTGCCTAGTAGTGGGCACCCGATTGGAACGCGCGGTGGGTGAAACGTGACGTGAGAGGCAATGGCCTCGAGTCCCTCCAGCACCGGATCGACCTGCGCCGAATGGAACGCAAACGGAACATCGACCCTCGTAGCCTTGATGCCGTTGTCCGTAAGCTTCTGAGCAAGACGGTCAATGTCGTCTACACAGCCGCTAACGACTGTATCCTGTGGGCCGTTGATGCACGCAACGTCATGAAGGGTTGCGTCCAGATGTGCCTGGATCTGATCGACGCTGCTTCGGATTGCCAGCATCGCGTGGCTTCCCCTGCTGCATTTCTCTTGAAGCAGTCGGGCCCTCATGCCCACCAGGTATATGGTATCGCTTGCTGTAAGAACACCCGCGGCTTTCAGTGCAGCATAGTGACCCAGGCTGTGACCGACGACGTAAGCCGGCTGCATTCCCAACGACACCCAGAAGCTGGCAAGTGCCATCTGCACACACGTTGTACCTAGCTGGACGACGAGTGGCTCAAGATTGTCAATGTCAGATGATCCATCAATGAGCGGCATGATGGAGGGAAACCCATGCCGTTGCGCCAAGAGATCATAAGAGTTGATCTCATGGCGAAAGCTTGTAAATTGTAGGAAATGCTTGCCCATAGCACTGTATTGTGAGCCTTGACCGCTGAAGGCGAAAGCAACAGGCGCTTCCGTGGATCGTTTGTGGTTGTCTCGATTGACCTCTTCTTCCAAGGCGCTCAGCAGCTGCTCGCAATCTGCTGCCGCGATTGCAACGCGAAACGGATGGTGCATTCGGCGGGCCGTGGTCGTATAAGACAGCTTGGCCAGAAACCCTTCTGCTTGCGACTGTCGTCGAACGAAATCTCGGAGCTTTGCCACATTCCCCTTGAGAGATGGAATAGATTTCGCAGACACCGTCACCACATGAGCCGTTCGAGGATCCGGGCGTGTCGCGGTCTCTGTGCGCTCTGGGAAGTCCTCCAGCAGCAATGCCGTGTTGCCACCGGCAGCAGAGAAGTTGTTGACAAAGGCACGACGAATGTTGTTGAGTTCCTCCCGACGCCTCCACTCTGTAACGGCTTTCGCGATGTGGACATTGCGCTTATCCAGATCGGTGGGAAACTTGTGGTTAATCTTTCCCTTGATACCGCAATGCGGAGGGATCAGGTTCTTCTGCATCATCAGCAAAACCTTGATGAGGGCCGTGACCCCGGAGGCAGACTCAGAGTGGCCGACGTTTGCTTTCGTCGATCCCAAGTAAAGACTCTCATGCGGCAATCTTCCAGAGGTAGCCGAGGGAGCAAAGACTTTGAGAACTGACGACATCTCGGTCGCATCGCCGGCCTGAGTTCCCGTCCCGTGCATTTCGATGTAGCTGACATGATGGGGATGGACGCCGGACTCGGTCAGTATCTTGGAGAAGATTTCTTCTTGAGCTCCGCAGTGCGGCCGTGTGATTGAAACGGATTCCGCAGAATGGTTTGTGTGAGCGCCTAGAATGACTCCAAGGATTGGGTCATGGTCTGCCACTGCATCTTCAAGCCTTTTCAGGACAACAGTGCCGACGGCATCTGCTCTACAGTAACCGTCGGCGGCATCGTCAAACGTGTTACAATTCCCTATCGACCGAAATGTCAGCTCCTAAACCTTCAACTGCTCTGTTGCAGAAACGCACCTGTTCTTGACAAAAAATGCCCGCGGTCTAGCCCGGCAAAACTATCGGGGTTCGACATGACATTCGTACCACCTGCAATGGCTGTGTCACACTCGTTTCGCCAGATGGAGTTGCAAGCTAAGTGAATAGCCGCAAGACTTGATGAGCTGGTGATGAAGAACGTGTCAGTTGAGTCGGAGCCCTTCGTGGGTGGTTTCTGAGGGGCTTACCATGCAGTGTCGACACTGACCGATGGGCCGCAGTATTTGAAGAAATAATTGATCTTGCCCGGTGTAAAGGCTCGATTTCCGCCTGGGTCAAGTTAGCAAAGCCCCAAAACCGCCCTATTCAAAGTTCGTGGCTTGAAGTTGGTACTTGCCTGGGATGAAATATGTGTCCACGTTTTGGCCGCAACTGACTTCTCTGTAGTCGTCACTGGTCATGCCGTAAAAGACGCCCACACGGTCCCGTTGCGTCGACGGTGTCCTATCAGCGACGATGCCTGCCATCTCAAGCGCCTCATAAGCGGTCGCCAGGGCTAAGCGCTGACCAGGATCTGACTGTTCAGCTTCTTTCGGCGAGATGTTGAAGAATTTGGCGTCAAACAGTCCTGGTTCATTGATCCAGCAACCATGCATGATCTTGCTTGTATTCTTCCGCTTGCCCGTGGGATCGTAGTACAGCTCTGCGTTGTATCTGTCCGCTGGCACGCGTCGATGAACATCAAGCCCCTGGTAAAGAAGATCCCAGAAAGCTTCAACATCCGCAGATTCTGGGAACCTTCCGGACATGCCGACGATAGCAATCTTTGAGTCGGCTGGTCTAGCAGTGCCGAAAGAGCTCGGCCCTGTGCTTGTCGCGATGCTTTCCGTGATGCTGTCGATGACAGAGACGCGCCTTACGAGAGCCGGCGGAAATGAGACCTTGAGACTCGAGCAAACGCTGGTTGAGACTGGAAGCAACGCGCATTGGCTCGTGGGGCCTGCGGCTTCGAACACTTTTTGTATGTTCGCGGCTGCCTCTCTCAAGTCCAGCGGTAGGATGAGAATGTCCTCGAGAACATGATGCAGTAAGTCCCGGAACTGGGCCCCCTGAAGAGGGTTTCGCTCGGCTGAGCTTGAGATGAAGGGTATCTTGCTTCTGAGGCCACTGACTGATCCAACATCCTGAAGCAATTGTTCAATATCTCCTGCAGAGAAGATGTGCGACGCATGATACGGTGCATGCACGGCGATGGGTGTGGTCTTCAGCTTTCCCGCGAACTGGGAGGATTGGAGAAAGTGCTGCACAACTGCTGGTGGACCGCTGACGGTCCAAGAATTCTGACCCTTTGCACTGATGTACGGCGTGGAGAGAGGGGGGGTGTTCTGTTGAATTAGCGCAAGTCGTGATTGGAGGAAGCACAATGGTTTTCACTCACTGATTGGTCTCTGTACGATGCAATAGCCTCCTCGGCGAAGGCCAATGGGAATTGTGAGTCGGGGACAACGTATGACCAAGACGAGCTGCCGGTCGAGTTTGAATGGCCAAACAAAGCCGCCGTTCTAACAACCAAGAGGCCTACTCTCAGTGACACGCGGACTGCATCGATTCCTGCCTGCACAAGTTCGCCGAGAGACCGCGAGGAGCTGACTGCCGCTGCGGCCAGTGCTCCAATACACAAACCGGAGACTTGCGTATCCGTCCCTGTCGGGTACGTTTCCTGGCCGTTCCCGAAGTGACTGCGTATTGTTAGATTCCACAGCATCAGCACCGGTGTTGATATCCTCACCTGATGAAACAGCACAACTGATACACAGTTGCCAGAGTACTCTCTACCGCCGCATTCTCGCTGTGTTTTTCGGCTTTCAAGACTCGAGAGACAAGGTTCTGGATGCTGCAAAAAGCTGGAAACGACTGGCGCTCTGCAGTTGTAAGCCGAGCTACCTCGTGTCTCAGAGTGTGATTGGCCCGGTCAATGAAGGACGTCAAGTACGGATTGTCCTTCTTCAGCAGCAGCTGCTGCAGCTTCGACAGGCTACAGCTACTCTGATCTCCAAAGACGACAACCCGGACTGAGCGAACCTCGGCCTCGGATTGGTAGTTTGTCGCGCTTTCCATGGCAGACGTTGAATCCAGCATTGCGCACGCAGAAGCCAAAACTCACAAAGGCTGGAAGTCCAAGTCCAAGTCCATCTATCACCCGCTTCGTCCTTCGAGTGTTTAGTTTAAGTAATGTACCAGCAGAACAGTGTAATACACGGTGACAACCAAGTACATTCCAAATCATTGCATGTGCTCCGAAGTGGTGATCTCATTGTCTCAAACTGAGACTCAGCCACCATACGCTTTCAGAACTCCATAAGGCAGAGATAAAAGCCAAAACTGCGATCACCCCATACCGAGAACGGCTCCGGATCACGATGCAGCTTTCTGGCCCGCACTGTCGTGTATCACGATGCAATATTGCGCCCGTATTGTAATGTACGACGAGGCAATATTGCCGCCCTGCGTTATTGCCGCCCGTAATATTGATAAAGCACGGTGCAATAACGCCGCCTGTGCTGGTGTGTAACACGATGCAATATTGCGCCCGTACTGTTGTGTAAGCCGAACCCATTGATGTGATCTCGGATATTTTCGAAATGAGGCTGAGTTTCTTGAAGCGGAAACTCATAGGTACCATTTGACGTACGATAATGGCTGTTTGCACTTGGCAACAGAAACTCCCACAGTATCTGTAACTGTCTCCCGATGCTATCCAGTTCTCTCACCGGAATTGACTAGACTGATTAGATCCTACCACACCGATTTCTATCGGCCTGCCATGCACCTTATCCCTAATTGCAAATAGTAATTGCCCTGGACTGAAAACGGGTGCTCTAAATATAGCTCCGTTGCCCTGTACAACTATCTATGTCGGTCTGGTCGGTCTACATTCCATACCTACCCCGAGTTGCATGTGATCACTTGTGATTCTTCCATATTCCATAGGAAAGCCGTACTGTCGGCAGTTATGATAGTAGAGCAGTACTGATGTTATATGGAGTACATGGACTGTTATACCTACCTACCTAGAGTGAATTCCTTGAACAACTCCAGAACCTCAGTAAAGCTATCACGGGGTTACATGAAGTGCTTTTTGCACTTGTTTATGTCGACCAGCATTGCAGAACTTCTTGTTGTCAGATAGAAGCAGGTGGTTCGGCAACTTCTCAACCAGGGTAGGAGCCAGCGTAGAAGAGCTGACTGTGAGATATGTATACAAATATTTGTTGACAATCAGCTATAGTGCACTATGCTCAGATAAAGCAGACACAATCACAGGTCACCCACCTCTCCCTACACGGTGTGGCATGCTTTCTACTCATGTTTTGCAATACTTTTCTTGTAAAGATTGAGTTGTGGTTAACGACTAGTGGCTTCGTGTATCTTTCATCTCGTAACTGATTGCTGCACATTCCTGCGAATCCAAGGCAGCTGTTTCCCATCTTCCCAGACCTTTGCTTTCCAATCTGCCAAGTGTGACTAGCTTTATTTCGGCACAAGCTCTCCATTGTCCAGAAACTCTTCAAAATAGCCAATTGTCATACTATAGCCGTGCAACTGTCAGCGCCTCCCAAGGGGTATGTTTACAGAAGAAGCATTACTCACGTCGATCTTGAGGTGTCGGCAAAGTTCTTGTGATCAGGGGCGACCTTTTCCAAGAAGCGTGGATCGGCCTTCATTCGTAGAAAGTCTTCCATCTTGCGAAACACGAACTGCACGATGCAATCATAGTCGGACAGCTTTGAGAATTCGGGGTCATAGAGCTGGAAAAGCAAGGGCCGACTTGTGCTGTCGTTATGGGTCTAGCGCATCATCAGCAATCATGTGAAAAGGCTGATGTCGGAGTAAAACAGACGGCTTACCATGTTATACCGCACAATCCCATATTCTTTCATCAACCCACTCACCAAAGGAGCATGAGTCTTGGTCATGTATTCGCGGTAGGCACTCTCACTCAGTCCTGGTTTACGATACGCAGTAATGGTGAGACATAGGAGCTGCTGCGGTTGTGGAAGAGGGGAGTTTGTGATGGCCATTATGGAATCCGGTGTGCTGAATGCTCGCGTTGCGGAAACAGGTCGTCGATGCGAAGTCGATGACGCGATTGATGAGCTTATGGGTGAGTTGGTGAGATTTTCAGAAGCATCAATTCGAAGGAAGTCATGAACATGGCATTTATGAAAACCAGGATCACAGAAGCTGTGCCGTGCGACGCGACGCTGCATTCACCGGAAGCATGTGTCTGTGCTGCCTCGAGGAATTCTGCAAGGGGGCAAGTGTGGATGTGGTATGGCTGGGTGACGCATTCGACGGCCCGATCAACCTAATGTCATACCAATTGCGGCGGCTTCAGCTGCGATAGGAAGTTCGATCACTCGTACCAGACAGCGATTCGCGTGCCTTGCATCCCTTGCATCGCATTCAGTGACAGCTAATGCTACAAATCAGGAAGTATGTACGACCGCGTCTCTCCCTTCTCAGGAGCGTGTAATTTCTCGATCAAAATAGTCTCCGCGTAACCACAGACGAAAGTCTCCGCGTGTTACAGGGTATCTGGCAGCACCAGCACTATTCGCTCTAGATGCATGCAGTGCTAGCTTTAGTAAACGACAAGATATTAATCAACAAAGCCAAGCAACAAGGGAAGCTGCCTTGATGAATGCAGAGCCGTAGCAGTCAATTACATGTGATGAATGCAGAAGTGCTTCTAATTTCGTTCCTTTCCTGTTTGTTTAGAGGCGAATTCCTCGAGCATGGGCCTTTCAGGGAGCGAATATGGACTTGGAACCCTAGGAGAGTCTCCTCTCGATTTTGTGATATAAGAACGGCATCGTAGAGGGAATTGACAGATCTACCTGTCTCAACAGAAAGGACACAACGGCGCTCACTCAAGACTTAGAGCATCCAGTACTGGAATCCATTCATGATGAGTCGTTTTGCGTGGGTTTTGCTGGTGGCAAGTCTGTTGCACACAAACGCTTGGGCAAAGACCGTTCGAGAGACTTTGCGCATCACCTGGGAAGAGGGTGCTCCGAATGGGCAGACACGAGAATACATCCACACCAATGGACAATTCCCCAGTCCAACCCTTGTGTGGGACGAAGGGGATGACGTTGAAGTGAGTGTTTTGCAGCATCGAATCACCTGTTTTGGCAATATCTAACACATTGGGCCTCCAGGTAACTGTTATCAATGATATGGCCAAAAATGTTACCGTTCATTGGCACGGCTTAGAGTTCGTGCAATCTCAATCCTTTATCTTCCTTCAGAATCGATTGGCTAACACTCAACGCTCCTTCCAGTCAGAAAGATACCCCTTGGTCCGACGGTACGCCTGGTCTTACGCAACGCCCGATCCAGCCAGGAGCAGAGTTTGTATACAAGTTCAAGGCGTCTCCTCCAGGCAACCATTGGTACCACTCGCACGATAAGATGTCTCTGGTCGATGGACTATATGGAGCCATCCACATCAGGTCGGTTTTGCCCCTGCTTTACGCTTTCAACGCCTGAATACTGACCAGTAGCTGCATAGGCCGAAGCAAGATCGCACTGGATTATGGAGTCAGATAAGCAACGACACGAAGGACATCGAAGCCATGGAGAGGGCTGCCCGTGACCCAGAATACCTCGTCGTATCTGACTGGAGTCAGTATACTTCTGAAGAATACTGGAAGATCTCAACGGATTCGGGATTGCTCGTCTTGTATGTCCACATGCGGAAAGAGCCTTATATGGTTGCAACCTGGCTAACACACGAAACAGTTGCCTCGACAGCATCCTGGTCAATGGCAAGGGAGAGCTCTACTGTCCGGGCCAGAAATTTCTTCAAAGTGAGCTTGCTCCAGGCTTAGCTCAGAATGGGTTCCCGCCTGGCACTGAGGTCTCAGACAAAGGGTGAGCAACACATATGCCAGTCGCTCCATCGCATTCCATACATAGGTACTGACTCGCATGTGGCCAGATGCTTCCCGGCTGATATCGACCAAATCCAAGGTGGTCCCTGGAACATCACCAAGCGCCCAGACCTTATACCGCCTCGGGTTCAGGAAGGCTGCGTTGCATCCAAGAACGAAAATGCGACCATCGTTGTTGACCCGTACAAGAACAACGGCTGGGTGAGCATGCACATTGTGGCCGCTGCCACCATCGCTCAGATTGCCTTTTCGGTCGACCAGCACCCCTTCTGGATCTACGAAGTCGATGGCAACTACGTGCAGCCCAAGCGGTTCGTTTCGACCGTAATGTCTGCGGGCGAGACCTTCTCCATCATGATGAAGCTTGATCAAGCACCCGGCAAGTACACAATGCGCATCCCCAACTCTGGCGCCTCGCAGGTACTCGGTGGTTTTGCCGAAATGGTCTATGCAGGCCATGCACAGAGTCCTGCCTCTGAGAAAGCGTACCTGTCTTATGGGGGCAATCCAATCACGCCGGATGTCGAGCTGCATTCTTATTTTCCATGGCAGCTGGAGACGGACCACATGCCGCCGTGGCCTGCGAACAAGCCCCGACCGGGTAATGCTGACCAGGAAGTCCTTCTCGCACTTGGTCGCGTCGGCGCGCCATACAATTATACGATGAACACCAAGTATCTACTCCCTGTGGATTTCAAGAATGACGAGCCCCTACTATTCTATCCCAACTCAACGCTCGGCACCGAGGATGAGAACTTGGTGATCCGCACCAAGAATGGGACCTGGGTTGACCTCATCCTGCAGGTGTCGACTCTGCCTGGCGACAAGTCTGCGTTTGAACATTTCATCCACAAACACGGAAGTAAGACGTGGAGAATTGGCTTTGGAACGGGTGTTTGGAACTACACCAGCGTCGAAGAGGCAATTCAAGAGCGGCCCCAGGATTTCAACTTGGAGACTCCTGGCCTGCGCGACACGTGGATCACAGCATTCTCCTTCAACGAGGAGGCTTCGTGGAGTGTGTTCAGGTACTTTGTCGACAATCCTGGGCCTTGGCTGTTCCACTGTCACATTGAGCTCCATTTAATGGGTGGCATGGGCATTGTCATCTTGGACGGCGTAGATGCATGGCCAGAGGATATTCCAGTCGAGTATCAGCTGGATAAGCCACAAGTGGTGCAGAATGCTTGTTCCTAGAACTGTAACTGTAGTATTTAATCTTTTTAATAATACCTAGACTTTTCTTTTTACTTTACTTATATAAGAAAAGCTTTTATTTAATTATTAAAGACTTTATAAATTATAAAAGTAATAGTAAAAGTAATAATAAAAGTAATAGTAAAATTAATAGTAAAAGTAATAGTAAAAGTAATAATAAAAGTAATAATAAAGTAATAATAAAAGTAATAATAAATTAATAATAAAAGTAATAAAAGTAATAATAAAAGTAATAAAAGTAATAATAATAAAAATAAAAATATTAAAATAAAAATAAAAATAAAAATAAAAATAAA